>CAIGQQ010039163.1:6350003-6360105 GCA_903798035.1 Danio albolineatus
TGTGTGTGTGTGTGTGTGTGTGTGTGTGTGTGTGTGTGTGTGTGTGTTCAACAGAAGAAGTCAAAACAAGTCCCAGCTGAGTAACTAATGACATAAGTTTGGGGTGAACTATCTCTTTAAATGCAAGAAATCATAAACCTCTCTGGGCATTTCACATTGAAAATACTTGAAATTGCAAACTACCGGCCAACACATTTTTGTTTTGTAATCTAAGGTTTACAATAATATTGCAATAACATATCTATACATATGTATTATGTTACATAAATAATGAAATTATTTAAACACACACACATTAACCATGACTTGATTTAAACCCAGATGAAACCTTTGACCTCAAGTTGGAGGATAATGTCTAAGCCAAGGGGAATGCATTCATGATACCCAACATGAATCAGACCCTATGCCATGGCTTTGGACGTTAGTTTAAGATTGCTCGGTTGCATAGAGCTCCCTTTAGTGCTGAGCGGACTTTCATAAAATTGATTTTCTGAGTACACCCTTTTAGCGGCTATAAGCTTGAAATATGAACCCTTCATTGCTGAGAGCATTTCTTCCCAATTCTTCCTCTCTCTCTCGCTCTCCTTTATTTCTTTTTCTCTTTTTATTATTTTTTTTATTCCCCTCCACCTCACTCTATAACTAATGATCTGGGGAGGGAGTGTGTTTGAAATTCTCCACAGTAACCATTTTCATAATTAAACATTTCTAATTCTGGAGCTTTGGCTGGCTCTGAGCAAACAGGCAGCGGCAGCGAAGTGGGAGACGTTCGACGCCTTTCATTAGAGCTCTTTTTAAATCAGTGCTCTGGTTAATGCATGCGCTAATGAAGCAAGAGGACATTTAGCATCCCTGCTCATTAGGAGCTAAACTGCGGCCATTTGTTTGTACAGCAGAGGGAGAGGGTTATCAAAGCGTTCGGTCAATCACACTTAATAATGGGGAGGTATTACTCTTTAATGAGTTATTTAAAATCATCCGAAATAAGTGTCCTTTGAGAATGCCGCACGATAAAGTAAACAACAGTTAAAAAAAACAACAACAGGGGCTTCATGCCTGGCACAAATTACAAAGCAAAAGTCAGGCTGGTGAGAGCGGCGAAAGTGTGTTTGATCGCACGAGCTTTTGACAAATGCGCTCAAATAATTGACAACTTTCCTTTCAGTCTGAGAAAGTGGATGATATATTAGGACAAGGCTCTTTTAAATCACACAGTTCAGTGGCTTGACACTAGATGTCAATTCATCATTTCTGACAGCCAGCCTCTATACAGCATTCCAGCTGAAAAATGATACGCGTAAATGATGATAAACATCAACATATTTGTTACGTGGCGGAAAATGGGGCTGCGCAGCTTTGAAAGCTTACATTTCATTCAGCCTCAACACCGTAGTGTTTACATTATTAACACAGGACTGGAAATAATAATTGACCGTATATATTTCTCATCTCCTGCCAGGGGCGCTTGACATTCTGTGACGGTTTGTAATGCAAATGGCAAAAATGGTATTTATTCCATATCTTAAAATTCAATGAAGTGATGGAGGAGAGAAAATAAGCCAGCTACAGGTGGGGGTCAATTATCATTTGAATAATCGAGGCAGCAGCGTGGCAGAGCCGAGCCTCTCTGAAGTGTGACACGTTTTTATCTTCATGCATTTCAATGAAGTCAGACCTGTACATAAAAGGTTATCACCTAGGAAACATATTTGCCTAAGCACAAGTTAAACAGGCGGGTGAGATCAGCATAGATATTCAATTTAGCCAGCCAACCTTGAACTATAAATATTTCAATAAAACCCAATGAGAGCATTTTTTCTCTCTCTCTGTCTCTCTCTCGATCCCCCTTTTCCTCCTCCCTTCTTTGATCCAATTCCATATCAGCTGTGGGAGATAGAGGAACGAGGAAAGGGAGAAGGGGGATGGGATTTATAAGAGGAAAGGAAAAAAAGAGGAGCAAAGGAAAGGATGGGGTGAATAAAAAAAAAAACTCAGCAAGCATACAGTAGTTTAGCTAAATGTGCTGTTAGATGCATCTGGCCCCTAAAGCCTGAGGGGGGAGGAAGAAGAATCGAGAGAGGAAGACAGACTGACAGCCAAAATTTGAAAGAAAAAAGAGAAACAGGGACATGAATTTAACAAGTGCGCTGCGGGCAACAGTGGGTCCTACATTCAGGAGATATTAAATAATCTATTATTTGTTGGTTTCTCTCTATCTGTCTTAAGGTAGATCATAATGTGAATTTAGAGTGACTCTCCTCACGATATAGACTCATAGGTACGCTCATGTTTTAAACATAGATTCAATTTAAGGACAATTGTTCATAAGCTTGTGACGCTATAATCTTGGGAGTTGTTTACATACAGTGACACTGTTTTAAACTTAAATGAACTAAGTTTTTTTAGCCATACATATCGCAACAACAATGGTATATTGCAGGCCTGACTTTTGAAAACAGGTTTCAAAGTGCAAGATTTTTAAAGATACAATTATGATCCCTGTGTAAACTACAACAATGTACTTTTGTGAAAATGTGTGAACCTTACACAATACATGTTCCGTCTACATGCATAGCATATAGAGGTGCTCTGATAGATCGGCCGGAGATCGTTACTGGCTGATAATCACATTTAATGACTCGATCGGTACTCGCTGATCTGGTGGATCTCATGAACAAATCACAAACGTTCGTGTTCCAATTTGAACGGCCTTGCATGTATTTGGGCCTTTTTACATATAAGAACTGAAAGATCTTCTGTGTTTTTGACAATATTTCAAGCTCACTAAAACCTAGTTGGAAATTTTACATAAATAAAACATAATTTTTTTATTTACATAAATATTTAATAATATAACTTCTTGTAATATACTTTTTGCAATAAACAGTCATTTATAGGCCTGTTTCCTTCTAGTAAATAAGTGATGAATTTATAGGTGTGCAATTTAACTTCTTATGCATCAAATATGCGCTACTAACGTTTTCCTGATTGAGACGTGTTGAACTCTTTCATCATTTGCAGTGTTTCCAAATTGCATTGTTTGTCTTTTTTCTTACCATTCTTTTGTATGTTTTATCTATTTTTTCTGTAAAGCTCCTTCTAACCATGACGTTCACACCTATATGAGACTTGTTTAAGGCATTATATGAAACAATCAGGCGCCACGGTGGCGAAGTGAGTAGCACGTTCGCCTCACAGCAAGAAGGTCGCTGGTTCGAGCCCCGGTTGGGTCAGTTGGCATTTCTGTGTGGAGTTTGCATGTTCTCCCCGTGGTTGCGTGGGTTTCCTCCGGGTGCTCCGGTTTCCCCCACAAGTCTAAAGACATGTGGTACAGGTGAATTGGCTAGGCTAAATTGTCCGTAGTGTATGAATGTGAATGTGTGTGTATGGATGTTTCCCAGAGATGGGTTGCGGCTGGAAGGGCATCCGTTGCGTAAAAAATATGCTGGATAAGTTGGCGGTTGATTCCGCTGAGGCGACCCCGGATTAATAAAGGGACTAAGCCGACGAGAAAATGAATGAATGAATGAAGCAATCACTCATGAAATTTTTCTCTGAGGTAAGAACAAGTGTCCACTTAAGTATACTTGGAGAAAAAATGTGCTTTATGCATTATAAAGCTTGAAGCATCAGATACTCAGCATCGGCTGATCACCATGGCATGAAATCAGTACTCTGTATCGGCTGCAAAAATCCTGATCGGAGCATCCCTAGTATAGTATAGTATTTTTCATAGATCTGTGTAAACAGCCATTGCTATTGTGTGAATGCAAAACTTAAAAAAAAAAAATAAAAAAAACACACACACACACACACACACACAAAGATGAAAAAAAAAAAAAAAGTTTTTACAAACTATTGTAAAAATCAAAATGTATCTTAATTTATGCATGCTTATGTTGTACACTGGATGAGAATAAAGTCAAATGGGGAAACATTGAAAGATTACATATATGAGGGAAAATGAAAAAATAAATAAAAATCAGGGTGTGCTGTATTGGGCAGGTTGGCATAATTTTTTTTTACTGTTTTGGTCAGCACCACTTGTGTGGCATGAATTTAATGTAGGAATTAAATCAATCATTTCATGTTTGCTGTATAAAGATAATTTGTCAGCAGCTCTCCTCATTTATCACAAACCCTAAAACATACCTACAATCTATTAAAATAGTATCCTTGTTCTTTGTAATAAAAATTATAAAGAGCAATGACACACATTTATACAGACCAAAAAATTAAAACACTTACTGTATAGTGAGAGTGCTTTGAAAGACAGACATGTAAAAAACTTTTCATCATTGGGGCTTTTTGGTAAGCCATGCATATAACCATTTCAAGTTTGCATATTTCTCATATTTATTGCCACAGTTTTTTTTTATTATTCGAATGTGGAAAGCTGTGTATCAGCTGCTTCCAGTCATTTTAATCTGTAAACAAAAGTCCATTATGCTGCTTGAGGTTGCAAACTGGAATTTATTATAATATTATTTTATTATTGCAATAATAAGCACACTGGTCTGTAGCACAAATACTGTTATTTTATTGCATGCACTTTGTTATTCTACTAAAAAATATACTTCTACAATAAAAAATCTAGTTTTATTATTATTATACAATAGTTGTAACCAACTAACGACTGGCATATAAAACATTTTAGTCAATATCTACAATAAAATACTTAATATTTGCCCAAACTTACTTTCTTAATTTTTTTTTTATATACAATTACAGTGAATAAACACAAGTTTGGCGATAGTCGCTATACATTTAATTTAACACTACAACTATGTTAAAAAACTAAACATTTCATATACAGTACAGACAACAATTCCCATAAAATCCCTTTTCACAGAGATAAAAGTGAAAATACAAATGCTATATTAGCTTGTCATGCTAAAGAAAAGAAAAAAAACATTAGTTTGAAGCTACCTACCAATGCACACACATAAATGTTGATTTATTTCAGTTTTGATAAATGTCAATTTAATGCTTAAAAATCTACATTTTATATACTGTATGCACAAAAATTTGCTAGTATTAAGGTAGTAAAAGCTACAAATATGTATAAACTCTAAATATTTTTGTCGGTATATGCCCAAATCTGGCCATAGTTTGTTCAAACATACCCCCAAATAAACATCTTTTGCACACTTCCACCCAATGCATCCACATCACATAAACTCTCTCTCTCCCTCTCTCTCTCTCCTCTGTGCCACAGAAACTGACAAGCTGCTTAACTGACTCTCAGTGCATTATGAAGAGAAGAAAGAGCCCCCTCCTCTGCAGGACTAAGCCACCCATAGAGACCCCGATCAGTGGCGTGTTGTGACAGAGGACCTGTCAGTGGGGCCAGGCTACAGTATCACTGGGCTGATTTAGCGCAGTCCAGACAGGGTGACAGAAGGTGAAAGCTCCAGCTATTTGTCACTGCTGTGCCCGTGTCAAAGTGTCAGGTGCGGGGACAGAGGGGGAGTGCAGCTGGGCTGATAGTGGAAGAGACAGGCCCGTATGGTCCGAGACCCAGCAGCCTGTCAAGCAGGAGTCAAAGTCTGCTGTCTTCTGGGGAGCTCAACCCCTCCTACTGTATGTGCTCGCTTGCTTGCTTTCTTTTCTTTTGAAAGCGGATCTTGCTTTTCCTTCCTACCCGTTTCTCACTGTGCCATCTACATTTTCTCAGCATCTCTCGGGAAGATTTTTTTTCCCCCTCTGTCTTTTAACAACTTGTCTCTTAAAAACATTCCTTCCTAAAACTTAATCTGCACGTCCCAGGCCACAGATCAGAAGTCCAGGTTAGGACAGCTGTAAAGAAGCAAGATCTGATGAAAATGTGACAAATCGCACACTCTAAATATACAGGTGCCAGTTAAAAAACAAAAGTAAGTTTGTATACAGTAGCAATAACATAAAAGAACATCGTTTTGTTCTTTAAAGAAGCATTTGTTTTTCACAGTGTGATGAACGTGATCTAAATAACTTTTTTTCCATTTAAAGAACATTTTGTGGGATAAAAAAGTCCCATCGATGCTGAATAGTTCTTCACGGAACCATCAATGTCAATAAAGAACTTTATTTTTAACAGTGCAGAATCAGAAAAACACTCCATATTTTGCCTTTCGAGACCCAAAAAAACATTGAAGCACTACTAAATATTGTCACAGCTTAAGCTACTTTGTCTTGCGAAAAACAACTGTAGTATAAATAAGAAAAACAAGTGGAATAAATGGTGATTACACCACAACAAAGTATCCACAAAGTACTTTAGCCAATAGCCAGAGTAAAAAATAGATTTACCCTCGACACTTAAAATCCATAGAGATTAAGTGCAAAAATAACAACAGATCAAGCAGCATATGAGGACTAAAAAAAACAACATTAAATGTGTTCATAAGACACAAAGTAATTCATTTCTTTATTCTTTCTTAAGCCTCTTTGCTTGCATATTTATCGGAGGGGGAGTGCGAGCAGTGTTTATAGTTGGGTCAAACACAGGCTCTCGGGCTTAATAGAGGATTACGGCTCTTTCCCACAAAAGAACACTACCCGACTGCAGCAGCACGAGTGTACAGTAACTGGCATGTCTTCTGCAGGGTATCCAGATTCATCTGAACGAGTGTGATGAAGTGATAAAGGATTAGGGGAGGGGGAAGGAGGTGTTTGCTGACAGTGATGAGCTCGCTTGTTTGTCCCCTCTACACTTCTTCTCTTCTTTCTCGCTCCTTACTTGCTTTTTTTTCTTGTCTGGTTTTGTTGGCTTGTCTTAATGCCAGTCCCCCCTCCCCAAGTCCATCTGGTACCTTTGCTCGCCCTCAAAACAGCCCACTGGACTAATTACGAAGATGCACACATGCACACAGACACACACACTTATACATACACCCCAAGAGTCCGTTTGGAATAAAAGAAAATATATTGAATTAGCCAGCAATATATTTAGTTGACAAAAATGGCAGGTGTCCGCAGTGTTTAAGAAGAGTTGGCATGCTGTTTAGGAAATGTGACTTCTTGAGAAGGATCCGGTCACACTGCTAGATAATCCAGACAAAACATAATGTGTGTGCATGTGTGCAACTATCTTGTATATACAGTATATCATGTCTTGTAATATTGTGAAATAAAAAACATTTTAATATATTTAAACATAGTTTTATATAGTTAAAAAAATGTGTTTAATATATTTAAAATGAAATGAATGGAAAGCTAATTTGTAGTAATCAATAGAGCCTTATGGTATACCTACCTTATTTTTATTATTGCTATTAAAATACTTTAAAGAATTACAAAATATTTTTTGATTTACTGTACTAAATATTTTCATTTAATTTGAACCATTTCAAAACATTTGCTTTTCCTCATGCATTACTAATTTAATATTTTCATTCCCACAGACAGTTAATGCGCTAAACAACACACTTGAAATCTAATCTCCTTTCTAATCAACCTATCCTCACCTTATGGTCTAACATGGCTCATATTTAAAGCTGTTGTCAAAATTTCAAGAACAAAACAGAATCACATCCAAAAGCTTTTCGTCAAGATATATGAGCAGAAAAATTAAAGAGATTTATGGTATAAAACTGTTAAACGGTAAAGTGTGGAGGACAGAGATCTCAAGTTGCCAATGCATTAAGTAAAATGCTTTTCAAATGTTTTAAGCACAATTTCACCAAAAATAAATAAATTTCAGCAGGAATTAATGGTTATTTTTAAAAAGGTAGTTTAACCAAAAAATATTTCCGCCATAGTTCGTTAATCTAAAAAATCTGTAATAAATATTTTCTTCGGTGGAACAATAAAGATTTAAAAAATGTTTTGGTGTTTCATCCATAAATGGTCACCAAAATAATTTTATATTGTAGATTATGGTTACCAACATTATCAAAATATGCTCTTATTTTGGGATTCAGCCAAATATTTTTTGCCATTTAAACTGGGGTTATAATCATCAACATTCATTTTTCAAAAAAAAAAAATAATAATAATTTATGCATAATCTATGATTGGGTTAAAAAAATGTATTTCTCAATTTGTATCTATATTACATGTAACTCAGAATGTAAGTTCAACGTCCATAAACTTGCTAGTCTATATTAATTTTCAAGTGGAGCATTTTGCATATTGTACAGTATGCGTGTCTCTACATAATCAGAATTGAATGTTTTTAATTTTTTATATAATTTCTCTTTTAAATTAATTTAAATTAATTTTTCACTTTTTTCAGGCGCCACGGTGGCGTAGGGACTAAGCCGACAAGAAATGACTAAATGAATGTATTTTTCACTTTTTTCAACAGCCACCATACTTAGCACCAAGTATTCAAACACAATTATGCCAATAAAATACATTATTATTATTATTATTATTATTATTATTATTATGCAAACCTTCTTTTGTAGAGCATCACAGTGGTGCAGTAGCACCATCCCCTTACAGCAAGAATGTCGCTGGTTCGAGCTCTGGCTGAAACAGTTGGCATTTCTGTGTGTAGTTTGTATGTTCTCCCAGAAATTTGCTGATTGAACATTTAACAGTTCTTTTAAATACTTAGATTATAAATTCTACTTAATTGAGTGTTAAAAGGTATAAAATGTATTCTAAATTTACCAATACAAGATATAAACAAGTACATTGTTTACTGGAGTCCTGTGTGTAAAGTTTCTGCTTGAGTTGGAAACAAAGAAGAGACCTGAAACAGAAGAGACATCTTCCATGTGCATCTCTTGTGAGAAAGAGACACTTTTAATGGTCAATGGCTGATTACGAAGAGGCCGCAGTTTGATCCTATCGGCTGGAACAGAAAGACAGATTTGGGCTGAGGCCTGAACAAGCCGGGACACAGACTGCATGTTTGTGAGTGCTGGCATTTCATCAAGCGACATGGAACATAGAAGAAACATCCAAGTACGGATCCAAAAAGCAGGAGGCCAGACTCAAATAGGATCATTGCCATGGGGACAGCCGGTTCTGTTCTCACACACGCACACACACGCACACACACACACACACACACAGACACAGACATACACACACGCAGACACCCGTTTGACACAGTTTTAATGGGGCCACCTCAAGACCAGTTTTCTCAGTATTCAGCAAACATCCTGCCAGCATTTTGCTTGAGTGTCAAAGGGGAACAGAGGGTCTTAACAGGAACACAACAGGGTGCCAAGCAACAGAGTCTGGCACTGGATCAATTTTCTTTTTCATTTTCCCTGTCAGACTGTATTTGTGCACTCTGCATAAACACTTATATACGATTTCTGTATAACTGTATTGAGTCAGGTCAGTTACTAGAACAAGAAAAGGGAAACAAGCAGCAACAAACAGAGAAGTGGATTGTAAAAGCAGACTTTCATTTATTCCCACGGTTAGAGCGGGCATGATAAAAAGTGTAATTTCTCCCAAAGACTTTACAAACTGAATTTATCTAATATGTATAATTTTAATGTAATCAAGTGAAATAAGGCACTTATTGCTTACATGCTTGCTTTTATGGTGTTCTTAAAATATATGCATATTAAAAATGACATCTTATATTAATTTCAGTAGCTACATAAAAAATTGCAGTGTCAATGTGAACTCAACACTTTTATTTACCCATATGCCAAAAAAATGACCCTAACATTAACCTTACATCCCATCTCAACAGCCCCCCAAAAAAGTGTTTTGCAAAACAACAAATACGAAAAGTACACTGTATCCAACAAATACTTTTGCTTTATTAAATACATAGAAGTTAATAAAAATATAAATATTTCAATATTATTGATTTGATTGTTTTTAATTTTAAAATGAATTTAGCTATAATTATAAATGATAATGTACAGTGGTTAAATTTTTTTTAAAAACACCATGATGTAACAACCAGGGTGGACGGCTGTTTCTCAATAGCAAGAATGCAGAGAACAGACTTACAATCTCATGGAGAATGGTCTTGCCAAGTTATAACGAACCTTGAAGACCACAAGAACACAAACTGGATTCTGTGAGAAATGCAGTTAACCAAAACATATTATACGGATAATATAACATATAACATATAACATATAACATATAACACATAACATAACATAACATAACATAACATAACATAACAACATATAAC
>CAIGQQ010039163.1:6360115-6392964 GCA_903798035.1 Danio albolineatus
CATATAACATTAACATCATATAACATTAACATCATATAACATAACAACATATAACATAACATATAACATAACAACATATAACATAACATAACAACATGTAACATAACATAACATAAAACAAAACATAACAACATATAACATAACATACAACTTAACATAACATAACATAACAACATATAACATTAACATAACATACCAACATAAAACATTAACATATCATATAACAAAACATAACAACATATAACATTAACATCATATAACATAACAACATATAACATAACATAACAACATGTAACATAACATAACATAACATAAAACATAACATAACAACATATAACATAACATATAACTTACCATAACATAACAACATATAAATTAACAACATATAACATAACATATAACATAACATAACAACATAACATTAACATAACATAACAACATATAACATTAACATCATATAACATAACAACATATAACATAACAACATAACATAACATAACAACATGTAACATAACATAACATAAAACAAAACATAACAACATATAACATAACATATAACTTAACATAACATAACAACATATAACTTAACAACATATAACATAACATAACTGATGAATGGATAAAATATTAATGTGACTTAATCACTACAAATAAATGAAAACATCTGATACAACACTGATCCTTTCCCACGTTTTTAGCGATACTTGTTTTCTCTATCATGTTGTTCAAGATCTAATAATTGTTTATTATGTTTTGCTTTCTTATTGCTGACAATTATGCAAGCATTCTCACAGTGGGAATCCAGTGGTGAACAGAGAATAAAAGAGGCATTCACAGACAAACATATTTTAGTTTTCCTTCAGTGTAATCGTCAAACACAAACACACACCAGGAAACAAGACAGGATGATTCAGCCTCGGGCCAAATGAAATTTAGAGTTATGCTTTGCTTGTTCTGTCTGAGGATAATCAGAGATAAACATGCCACTCTTTCCCAGTGCTTTTGAAGCTCCTGCCTCTCCATATGCATAACGTCATTCTGAATAGAGTTATGCTTCAATTAAGGCAAGACACTGCTAGTGAAAACAGTAAAAAAAAAGTTCTATGAAAAGTTTCTGAAATGTTATGTTGAAATATGTAAATGAGACAATATGCTAATTTGCATACATTTCCTTTACAAATATTAGTCCAGGTTTTTACAGAAGTGATTTTGGGAATCACTTTTTTTAACTCCATAATTCAGAAAATAATGTGAAATGCTGTATATAATCAGGTAAATAATGCATGTCCTCAAACCCTCTAAACCTTCAGAATATAAATATGAACAAAAGTGTAAAAACAAAAAAACAACCTTTTGAAACATGTTTTGCGATTGAAATCTACAGACGCAACATTTATAAGGTGCAACAAAAGAAACAGTTAAAATGTATATTTTGTTTTCTTTACATTAGCCTGAAAAAGAAGACACCAAAAAATCCTAAAATCTCTAAATGGACAGGTGTGTAAAACAGCAGCTATTAGGGTATATGCGGGGTGTGTTTTTCTGCATGTGAGAAAAGTTGCTTGTGATGAGCATTGGTTTATATATGACTCTCATCATCATATGTTTACGGTTGTTAACATGCCTGAGTAAGCATTCATGTCTGTAATACAAAAGATATGATATAGATGTTAGTACTTCAGAACACTAGCGTACCAATAGAATGAGTAATTGAGATACTACTTACTTTTGAGGTTTGTAAACCATTTTTAGAGGTAGGAAAAAGGGTACCAACCACGCTGGCCATTTTTATACTGTAAATTTCACAGATTTTTTTACAGTCCGTATTTAGAGATAGTACAGCAAATGTATACATAATCGTGCAGGATATGCACTTATGCCAATATCCCTAATGATAGGCATGTATTATCATCAGTTAATAGTGAGAATTGGTACTTAAACTAAAGTGTTACCAGGTATTTTTCTCCTTCTTAATGCACTGCTTGTGGTTTTGAATTTCTAACTTTCATTCTCCTCCCATTCGTTGTTCTCTCTCCATCCACACGTCAGGTCATGCATGGACATCTGACCTGTATCCCGAACAAAGTGGGTAATTGGAGAGAGAGAGAGCAAAAATCAAAGCAAGAGCGCAATAGAAACTCAAGGAGATCGAATGTTCATTTATTGCAGGTTGGAGACCCACTTTGGGTGTGAATGAAAGGCCGTTCTGTCCTGGACCAGCCATCCACTACCACCAAAACTCCACACACAGGCAAAGCTCCACTAAAGAGACGCTTCACACAGTCACTGAATCTCCTCAAGTGAAAGTATATCCACTCCACATACACAAGCTCAATCATTGAAGCTCTCACAGCTTCTGAGACACACACACACACACACCTTGTCTTTATCAATGACTGATTCCATCAAACAGGCTGAGTCCACCGGTGTCACCACACTCAGACACAGTTTCATACAATGCGTTTAATGCAGTACGGCTCTGCTCTTTTAACAGATAATACCTAAACTTACTCAATGAAACAAGTGTTGCTGAAGGCCTTTATTGTGTTTCACCAGTTTCAGTTAAAAAGATCTCATGTATATCTGTGTAATGAACACAAGCTAAGCAATAATTAAGCCAAGTAGATAATTACAAACTGTGAATGGTTGCATTGGTTATTGGATGGCTATTTAGCAAGTTAAAAAAAACAACAACATACCACTAAAAGCTATTTTTTAAGTGTACTACAATGTAATGTTTCAAGTACTATAGCAGGCTACACTGTAAAAAATAATAATTGTAAATTAGCAGTTTTCCATATTTTTGATTCAATTTTTTTCCCGTTTATTTATGCTTTTGACTTGTATTATTGGACCTTGATCATTCTCCAAACAACTCTGCACCTTGAAAAGTTGACTTTTCTTAACTTTTTTAATAGTTAAAGTGATGTATTGTCTGGGTTGGTGTTGTTAATCATGATTCAAAAACCCTGTAATACAGTGAGAGTACATGTTCTGTTATTTTACAGACAGACTTATTTCTCTATATTATTTCAACCTCCTAAAACGTCAATAAAAGTCACTTTGTTAAACTGTAGAGTTGAATTTTCAACATCAAGAGTTTTTACAGTGTAGATATTATCTTGCTATATTTACATTTATTAATCCACTTTTTGAAAATATGTGTAAATAAACCCATTCAACCCCTGATAGCCCTGACATAGAAAGACATACTGTAAAAAGAACAGTTATCTTTTCTTCCAGAGCCTTCCTTTTTTTGACATGGTACTTTAGAGTAACTAAAAACCGCTACCTATAGGCTGTGCCCATTTTTTTCCTCCCCCAAGTTTGCTTATTTATTTTTTTAATACTAATGCCAAGACAAACTGTATTTACATGTTATAGTGTAAGAGTGAGCAATGCCAGCACAGCATCATTAGCAGAGAAAGGGATGTGGGATCAGCGCTGTTGAAAAGCTCACCTCAGCTGCATTTCTAAATAAGCGTCTTCATGAAAGTGCCGTCATGGGTGGGCCGAGAGCCTGAGGTGCTTGGCCATGAGACAGCTGATCACTCCAGCGGGTGTAAAGCAAGCCCATGGAGGCCACTCAAATAACCGCTTTGTTGCCGAATAAATGTCATTTGTAACTGCGCTTTCAAAGGGCCATTTGTCAACATGTTTACAGCGACAATTCCTGTCAAAAACTAAAGAGAGGCGGGTGTGCTGGAAGAAGAGAAAACATTTAAAAATGGGAGGAGAGGGTGGCAATTGAGGGACAGTGATTCTGATTTAGGAAGAATTATGAAGTTATCTGAAAAACATGTGTTGCTGCACAGAATACAGATGCAAATATAGCATATGGAAAAAGTAGAAAATTTGCAGTTTCTCTGAATTAACTGGATTTATTAGCTATGGGTTTGCATAAAATGTTTTCGTTTTATTCTTTAAAGGTCAGAATAACAAATGTGTGCTATTGAAATGCAGGGTCATGTCACCAAATTTAGCCTTTTTTTAAACTCTTCTGATGTTTAAACACTTCTGTAAAAATTATTAAGATTGTTTTGTTGTGTTATACAAAAAATAAAATAAAATAAAATAAATATATATATATATATATATATATATATATATATAGATATATAAATATATATATAAATAAATGACATTTTTACTTTAATTTAGGAGGAAATGCCACGAGTACTTTAAAGAATAAAATAAATATGAGGTTACCCACATATAACCATTTTGACATTTAGAGCTTTTAGCATAAAATGACAAAAAGGAGCCATTTTTCAGATGATTATATTAGTTCTAAGACAACACAACACCGAAAGAATTATGAAAGCAATTGGTGAATATTCCTGACCAAAACAACTGAAAACATTTGCTATTCTGACCAATTGCAAATATCTGGAAAAAATGCCTTAAATGACAATTTTTATTTGAAATTTGAAAGAAATTATCATACCTTTAACATTTTAGTCAAATGCATACCTGATAATGTTCATTAAATCCAGATATTAAATCCTCTTTAGTTTGCATAGCTGCATGTATACATTTCCATAAAAGTATAAAATATATGTGAAATTTGAAGTCAAGATAGACTCCTATTGCTCAAAACATACAGAGTTAATGAGACATATGTGTCATGGTTCAGTCAGCACACCATCAAATCGCCTAGAATTCCTCTTCTTAATTTTGTTTATGAAAATACAATTGTATGCACTGCTCACTGATTGAAGTCTGTCCCGAATCGTTTTCTCTTCTGCACATATAACTCAAAGCCAAACCCTGGCCATTTTCATTTAGTCTTAAATTGCATTACTTCACTCTTTATTTTATTTGCTCAGCAAACACATAAATCTGGACAAACCAACCTAGAAATTGCCTGTGAGGTTATGTTTTCCTTTCTCATGTCTATCCAAAGTATTCTTCTTAGATAAACAACAGGTCAGGGTGTAATAACGGCCATTTGTTTGCCACAATTTCTTACAATATCAAATTAACCAAGTTTTTGGGGACCTAAGTGTGCTGTGTCTAGATTGGCTTTAGCTTAAAACACAAGGTCTGTTGCCAAAATGAAATTTAACAAATCTTAAAAGGGGGAGAAAAACCGAGAATCTTAAGCCGGTCTTGGCCTTGATTTAATCTACCGTAACCATTGACCATTTTGGCTGTAATTAGAAATAATTAAAACGGGGATTAGAAATCTTAATGCTGGAACAAAGTGCTAAGATGTCTTGATGAAGATAAATCCTTTTTTAACAGCTGTTATAGAGTATGTCAGATCATACATATACTAAAAAGAAATGGGAAAAAAAAGTTCTCATTAAGCAGCAATGAAGCTGAACTGCAGTCTTTACAAGACTCAGGGGATGACCTGCTCTATTTTGCTGGGCTCACACATATAAATTAGTCAAATTTATTTACTTAACATTAACATTTAGTACAGAATTTCTTCACTCTAACCAGATGTACAGTAGGAGTAAAACTTACAGATTGGTTGATGTAGATCTTGGACAGGATTATATGTGGAATATATGTTGTTTTAATGAGCAAACAACACTGAAAAGAGGGAAAATACAGCATGTGTGGCCCACCATACCAATATGTCCAAGTCATTTTTCCACAATATCAACAAAAAAATCTAAAATTATTGTACAGATCAACAGATATTGAAAATCTGGCAAGATGGTATTAATTAAAAGCATCTGATACCCATTTGTTTATTCCTTTTTTTAGAAAATTTGTCAGAATAATAAATGGCTTCAATTAGCGGTAAATGGTTGATTTGGCTTTTTTATTTCTTAAATATTCCTATGTTAAACATGGGTATTTTTGTAAATATAAACTAATAGTCATCTAAAACATGCCACTTTTTTGTTGTCAGACAATAATCACCACGGTATAGATAACAGTGTGCATATCTCAAAAAGCTACTCGTCAAAATAAAATTGAACAAAATAAAAAAAAAAGTATTAATCAAACAAGATTCAAGATTCAAAGTGCTTCTTCTCATACGCACAGTAAGGAACAGGTTCTCTGTAAAATGAAATTCTTACTTTGCTGTCCACACTGAATGACAAGTAAGGTCATTTAACAAATTACAAATGACAAATAGGCAAGAAGATAGAAATCAAAACAAGAAAACTGACATCCTGAATAAAATGCTTCAAATTTAGCCTAGTATAAAAGAACTAAATAAATAAAAAGGCCAAATCATAGTTTGATATTTAGTGTAGTTTCAAAAACTAATTTCGAGAGGAGCACGTGATATGATTGACCTCAGCTGGTCTCTCATCTACAATCATTAGTCAGCCAATCAGATTAATTCAATCCTACTATGAGTAACCCAGCAAATAACTCTCCCTTATCTTTGTTTTCCAAAGAAACCCCTCATCCACCCCTTCTCCTCCTATCTTTAACACGAGGAGCCCTCGAGAACTACCTGATCTCGTACTCCTCTTTACATGCTCATTCTACCAGGCGGGAGCCCTGGGCTCAACTATCTCCGAGCTCAGGGTTCTCCCCCGGGACTGCATGCCAAACCTGCTAACATTTGTCAAACAATATCTAAGTGTGAACTCTTGAAGTGTTCTATATGAAAGACTGATCATATGAGCTGACCTGTCTCATGCGAAACTAATAACTCAAAAAAATTATCATATCGAGTATTGGGACCCATCAATTCAGTTTTCAATCCAATTTATCTTTATTTCTATAGTGCTTTTACTATGTAGATTGTGTCAAAGCAGCTTAACATAGAAGTTCTAGTAGACTGAAACTGTGTCAGTCCAGTTTTCAGATTTGAAGTTCAGTTCAGTGTGATTTCATTTTCACTGCTGAAAGTCTAAACACTGAAGAGCAAATCCACCGATGCGCAGCTCCACAAGTCCCAAACCAAGCAAGCCAGTGGTGACCGTGGCATGGAACAAAATGCCACCAATTGACGAAAGTGAAGGAAAAAAACCTTGAGAGAAACCAGGCTCAGTGGGGCACAATCATTTCTCCTCAGGCCAAACTTCCTGTGCAGAGCTGCAGTCTAAGTGCCAGTTAGACGTGCGTGTTATTGCCTCATCATTCTAGCTCAATTGCTCAAAGAACAGTCTTTAAAAAGCTACACAAGCAAATATGCACACGCAAGCAAAATGCACACATGTACACACATCGGTTTGACTGACTGCAGTCTGAAGGCATGTGAAAGGTGTCCGGTTAAAACACTGAACGCCCTCCTTCAGGCAAACCAAGACAAAGCTCTGCTAAACGAGACACTTCTCCTGGTGAATGCTTACTGAAAGACAGACAGAAGGATTCCTGAGAGGAGGAAAGAAGAGAGTTTTCTCGGTCTCAGTCAGATCAGTCTCTCAGTGCTCAGGTTTCTCAATGTACACAGAGGTGGAGACACTGAATGACAGCCGGATGAATTAATATTTCACCCCAAAACGAAAGCTCTGCCACCCTTTACTCAACTATACAACTTTCTTTCTTTAGTAAAACAAATGATACACAAAAGAATATCCTGATGGTCAAATCTGAAAATAGAGAAAACTAAATTCAGGATCTGGATGTGAGGATTGGATAAATTCTTCTTCAATTTCAATGCATAAATAAAAGAGTTGGCATCTATTCATTCCATTGTCAGTTAAAATTCTTGATTCTGATTTGCTGAAGGTGTGCAACAATATTGTTTAATGCAAAAGTGTTTCCAGTCAGTTTTGATCACAGCTTAAAATAAATGTGTTACTGTACCCTCAAACAGCATTAAACATATAACTCAGTGATAGATCACACAGCAAGCCACTGATTTTCCCTACATTTAAAAATTCACAAAAAAGGTCACACAGGTCTAGAATGTCTAGAATGAGTAATTTATAACACAACTTACGAGTTTGGTTAAATCTTCCAGTTAATAGCTGTGAACTGGGAGATCAACAACATCACAAACATTGAAATGGATTGTTCACCCAACAACAACAATTCTGTCACCATTTCCTTGTCTTCGCATCCAAAAGTTTGTTCCAAACCAGTTTCCATTTACTATTGAACATATGACAATTTTTGAAGAATGTTGGTAACCAGCAGCACTGACTTCTATAGTGACTTCCATTTTTTTTTTTCACTGGTACATAGTTCTGGTGAGAGAATATAAGTTACCCCTCCAGGCCTCTCTTCACTGGATCTTGAGAAAAAGAGAATTGATTTTAAAGTTTTAACTTAAGTATTCAAAGCTCTACACAGCCCTGGACAATATATCGGAACTCTTAATTTTGTATTCTCCCCAAATATCTCTTAGGTCCTCAGCTCAGCCCCTGCTAATTGCTCCTAATGCCCGCTTGAAAACTAAGGCCCCGTTTACACTAATGCGTATTCGTTTTAAAACGCATAAGTTTTGCTACGGTTACGCCATCCGTCCACACTACGCCGGAGTTTTCGAGCCCCGAAAACAGAGTTTTGGAAAGGCTGGAGAGGCTGTTTTCATTCTAAAACGCTGCTGCTCCGTCTCAGTGTGGATGGGGGAAAACAGAAACACCTGAAAACGGAGGCGTGGCTGCTGGACACAGAAATGTGAGCGTTGTTTGAACTATTGCCTGTTTTAGGCGCTATTGTGCAGTTAAACTCTGCCATTTTTACTACAATAGCTGCATATATTCGCAAGAGGCAAGCTATTGTTCGAGCACTCGCTAATCGCTCGCGCTTCAAGCGGCGTAAGCTCTATTTAGAACACCGGCTTTGGGTTACACCAGGATGAACCAGCGAGACGCATGCTTCCTGTTTATAGTTGAACGCGCATGCCCAGAGTGCGCGAATGGTCACGTGATATACATTTCTGGTGGAGTAGTTTGGACAGAGATATGTTCAGTAACGCTAGGTGAAACGATAGTGTGGACGCGGATCGTTTTCATGCTAAAACGCCGTTTTAAAACTAAAACGTACTAGTGTAAACGGGGCCTAAAGCAGGGAGATCTATATGCTCCAAAACTTTGGAACACATGACAATTAAAAATCAGAGCTTCACTTACATTTAGAGTTTAAAAAAAAAATCTGTCAAAACCTCTTTGGCTTCTAAAAATATGTTAAGGACTTGTGTCCTTTTTCTGTTTGTCTTTTTAAATTATTTTTTATATTTTAATTTATTGGACTATATACACTTTCTTTTTCTTTAATTGTTTGTTATTTTACCATGTCTGTAAAGCACTTTGGTCAACATCCATGTTGTTAAGGTGCTTGACCTTGACAGTGTGTTGGCTACTAGCTTCCAACATTCTTCATAGTATAAAGTTTTGTGTTCAACAGAAGAAGAAGAAAAAAAAATACTCACACAGGTCTAGGACCACTTGTAAATGTTCATTTTTGATTGAACTATCCCTTAAAGTTGACAATGGTTGGTGGATCTTGAACAGTTTTGAAGGCCTCAGGCATTTCTCGGGAACTGTCTATGCTCACAGCTGCTCTTTTATACGCTGACCCTAAAATAGCAGTCATCTGATTGTGTCAGCAATCTGCCAAGACGAAGTGAAAGTGCCAAAGTAAGAAGAAGAGGATGAAGAAAAGGAAAAGACACTCGCTCAAGGATTATACCAGCCGTATACCAGTGAAGGATTTGAAAGTTTCCGTCTGGAGGCCCTCGGGCCGATGCTTGGGGTCACTGAAGGCCACTGGGTGAAAACGAGGGGCTCATCTTCTCTTGGGCTTAGTGATCTGATGCCCCCCTTCTCTTTTAATTAAAGTCACACAAACCCACAACAGGACAGATTACGGTACAACAAAGAGCTTGGCATTATTTTGTGGTTATTAATCGTAAGCATCTCTGTTTCTGTCCATCTTTCTGCGTTTCCATTCAGGAATGACTCCCCTTGTAGGGTGCAGAGGTAGAGAGGACAATTGTCCAGTAATTGAGACAAAAAGGGCCTATATTACCAGTCAAAAATTTGGAGTCAGTGTTTTTTCTTTTTTTTTTCCCATCAAGGTGGCATTTATTAATTGTAAAAAAAACTTGTTAAATATTTATTAAAATTTTAAATAACTGCTTTCTTATTGTATGTAGTTTCGAATGAAATTATTGCTCCAGTCATTATTGCTTTTGTTAGTATTACCATTTATGATAATAATATTAATAATAACAATAATAACAAAAGTATATGATAATATACTAATAAAATAATAATAATAATAATAATAATAATAATAATAATAATAATGAAGGATCATGTGACTCATGTTTAAAATCACTAGAATAAATGATTGTGAATGTGAATGATTGTGTGTGGATGTCTCCCAGTGATGGGTTGTGGCTGGAAGGGCATCCACTGCTTAAAACATATGCTGGATAAGTTGGCGGTTTATTCAGCTGTGACGACCCCAGATTAATAAAGGGACTAAGCTGACAAGAAAATAAATGAATGAATATTTAAAAACTATAATAAAATATAAATGAAAAAAAAATACCTGATTGAAAATAGAAATAATACAAGTTAATCAATCGATAAAATAATAATTATTAATCCATATAGTAATTATTATTAATAATTAGTTAAACAATCTGTCAATAAATAAATAGAAATAAATAATTGAACAAATGTAAAGATGTAAAGTTGCAGGGGGGTTGTTTATTTGTTTGTTTTTAATTCTAAGGTTAAATAAAGCTTAAATCTATGCAAGAGTCCCAAATAATATTGGGAGCAAATCTGAGAGCAGAAATACACATTGTCCAGTTTAGATAGCCAGATAGCCCGAAAAAAAAAATCATCAAACATCAAAGAGGCCTGCAGGCAATGCATGCTTGTTAATTTCACAGAGTGAGACAAAGGAAAAGTGAAAGAGAAAAAAAAGCGATTGAATCACTTCAAAGACAGCAGAGGCTTTAAAAAGGCCAGTTTGTTTTGACGTAGATCTGCAGAAAGAAAATCAAGCGGCGAAGGCAAGACCACTTCACATGTCAGATTCGTTCTTAACCCACCAAACACGCACACCAAACCAGGAAGAGACAACAAGAGAATTCAATAATGCCTCAGAGATTCAGGATTATGTGATGAAAATCTAAAAAAAAAAGAGTGAGAGGAATCTCCACTGATCTCGAATTTAATATTAATAACTTTCTTGGAGGAAATGACAAACAATTAACAAATATATTATATATATATATATATATAAATACATACGTAAAAATTTTAAAGGTGGAGTAGGTGATTGTCTCCAGAAACATTTTTTGCTGTGCTGGTTGAAAGTCTCTTCACATTCCAATAGTACTAATTAAAGTAAATTATCTAAATGTATTTATATGTATTTTTATATTCTGAGTGAGGCATAAAACTAAAAAAAACGTCCATCCAATTAAATATTGTCGGACCGACATCTCCCATAATTCCGATAAGTAGCCCAAACTGTCCGTCAACAAATGTAGATTTGGGCTTCTGCACATCTCTGTTTATGCTTATCTGCCATTAGCGCGGGCAGATGAGGCGTCACAGTCACGGTAAAATCAAATGCAGAATTGAAACTTTTTAAAATTCTGAATCAATATTGGAGTTACTTTTGCACGCTGAAGGAAGGATGACACCATGGCTGAAGCATTTCAGTTAGACAGGTAATGTTGTGTTTTAAAAATATTTTAGTCCCCCGAAGCTCATGTTATCAGTGGGCACAGAAGTGTTGTTCAGCCACCGAAATCCTCTGGCGAAAGATTTCTGACTATTTTCATGAGGTCCTTTTACAGCATTGACATCAGTAAATAGCACTATTCCGCCAAGCCTGCTTTACTGAGCTGAAGTTGCTTTTATATCCACATTGGTTCATTTTTCAACAATGACAGCCTCCCTATACCTGTTTACCACTACTCTAAATATTCCCTCTGAAACAGCATGCAAGTGTGACTCAGTAATGAGTGTAATTCCTGCACGCCACCCGCCAACCACTAACTACATTTCTATAGATCACCTACTGCACCTTTAATAAAGAAATAATATTTAAAATATATAAATAACTAAAAATAAAAGATATTATGGAAAAATATAATTTACATGAGCAAATGTAAACAAATAATGATATAAGTGGTTGGAAAAGTAAATCAATTTTTAATATAAAATAATAATAAATGAATGAAACAAAAATAATTCTAACTAAAAATCCGTATAAATCATTACAAACCATTACATAAATATAACAAAAATATGCTAATGTAAATAGCTTGAACAAAATAAGATACACACATACATACATGCATGCATGTAAATAAATAGCACATGATTAGAATAACAATTAATTAATGAAAGAATTAGGAAAGAAATAGAAAATAGAAATAAATTATTAAATAAAGCATACCTGACTGAAAAAAAATGAAAAAATATATATCGTAAATAAATAGGCGATAAAAATAAAAATATAAAGGTGACACCACTTCAGATGTCAGATTCATTCTTAACATCGACAAAAAAACAAAGAAAAATAGAAAACAGAAATAGGATACAGCTAGTAATCAGCCTATATAATGCATTTTGGCAGTTTTGAGGCTCTGTGTGTGTGTGTGTGTGTGTGTGTGTGTGTGTGTGTGTGTGTGTGTGTGTGCGTGTGTGTTTGTATACCAACAGGCTACTCCATTCAACAAAGTAATGACGATCATTCCCTGTTTGAAAGAGACAACCTATTTCTGTCAGTCTGAGGCTAAAGTAGGCTAAATCTCCAGAGAAGAGGGCGAGTAAAGCAGTCGCTCCTGAGGAACAATCTTGCTGTACTGAGGGAACAAAAGCCACATGCTCTCTGTGTGCATTTTAATTAGGCCATGGGTGAGGCACTACAATACCGAGGTCTTTCCCCATTCTGGAAGTGTTTGTGTGTCACTCCTCCCTTCTTCAGCACTTTGCATAAAAACAAAAACAGAAAGAGAGGAGATCTTTCTCAAGACATCACAGAGCCAAAACATTGATGCTGCTTAGACGACACCTCGTTCTCTAAAGCAGGACAGTTAGAGACTTGAGATCGACACTGCAACTTACTGTATTTAATATTATCATTACTGTAATATGAGAAAAGTAAACAGTTTAGAATGTAACTAGGAAAAAAAAAACTACACTTTAAATTGAATAATATATATTCAGCATTTTTTGGTAACTCATTACTATAGGGTTTTTACTAAGGCATTTACTAACATGAAAAACAATTAATAACACATTTATTACAGTATTTGTTCATATAAGTTAACATTAGTTAATGAACATACTGTACAGTCATTCATTGCTCATATTAACTCTTTACTAATGTTAACAAGCTTGAATTTGGATTTTAATAATTACATATAATTAATAAATGCTGTGCAAGTATAATTCATAATTAGTTCATACATTATCTAATGAAAGCTCATTGTAAACTGTGACCAATTTTTCTGTATACTGTGATCCCTTACTGTAACGCGGTTCACTTTTCACGGCCTTGCAGTTTCACGGATTGTTTTCGTGTGATTTCACATGCTTTTTTGCATGTTCTGGGTACTGAATAGCACATTGAGTTCTGCGTCCTGACTGGCTGTAGACCAGTTAATCAATCTACTGCCGTGCTGTTTGTCCTGTACAGTACAGAATCAGCATGCAAAATTTACATAAATCTTTGATCACTAGCAGTGTGACTCTGAAGTAATGTACTGTATGTTTGCAAGTTTTCTCCCCACAATGTCGACGAAACGTTCTGCACTTTCAAAGGGACCTGCAATAGCACCAAAAAGGCAGAGGAAGATGCTAACTATCGCACAAAAAGTTAAACTTCTGGACCTGCTAAAGAAAGGTAGAAACTACGCGGCTGTAGGGTGCCATTACGGAATAAATAAATGAAGATCAAATGGTTTCGATCTTTGTCTCATTCTTATTAGACTTATTGTTTTACAAAGGATTGAACTTTGAGAGTGTTTAAATGAGAGAAAAGTGTAAAAATGTTGATGGCTGTCTGAGAAATAGTGTATAAAGTGTGTAGTGAGGGGATTTACAGCCTTAAAACATCTGTAATCATTATAAAAAAAATAAAGCTTAATACTTCACGGATTTCACCTATTGCAGGCTATTTTTAGAACATAACTCTTGTGAAAATTAAAGGACAACTTTACTTCATGTTTCAACCATCAAAACAAACCCACATTTTACACCCAAGCCAAAATTATGTAATTAAAACTTTACTTGCCATCAAATTATTATATTTAATTATTAATTTTGGAATTTTATACTTTTAACCAAATTACTCATATTTACTTTGCACTTGCTTAAAACTTTTAGCATTTATTCAAAATGTTGTATATTAGCAATCTTTGTTACATTTTATAGTTGTCAAACTTATTTAAAATCATTTAAACAAGTAACATTTTGCATTTTACACTTAATTTTACAAAGTGATGTAAAAACTACAAAAACATGACTAGACATTGATCATTTAAACCCTATTGTAATTATTTTGTAGAAAATATTACACAATGTGGCGCCATGGTGGCGTAGTGAGTAGCACGTTCGCCTCACAGCAAGAAGGTCGCTGGTTCGAGCCTCGGCTGGGTCAGTTGGCATTTCTGTGTGGAGTTTGCATGTTCTCCCCGTGGTTACGTGGGTTTCCTCCGGGTGCTCCGGTTTCCCCCACAGTCCAAAGACATGTGGTATAGGTGAATTGGGTGAGCTAAAATTGTCCGTAGTGTATGAGTGTGAATGAGTGTGTATGGATGTTTCCCAGAGATGGGTTGCGGCTGGAAGGGCATCCGCTGCGTAGAACAAATGCTGGATAAGTTGGCGGTTCATTGCGCTGTGGCCACCCCAGATTAATAAAGGGACTAAGCCGACAAGAAAATGAATGAATGAACATTACACAATGTGTATTATAAAAAAAACATTTAAAGAACTTTGATTTGACTGTAAAATTGCAGTACTATTTACATATGAATTGCTTTATTTTAACCCAACAACTATTCATTTCAACAAGTTGAAGGCAAATAAAAATGCTGTCGTTTTCAAGTAAAGCTAGTTTTCTTTTACAAGCATTCTACTCACAGCATCAAGCATGGCATACTGTATACTGTAGGATGTGATTGTCACACTAGCATTACAGTGATATACTATACTGTCGTTTTTATTTTAATATTGAGTGCAACTTTAAAAATCACATTTGTCAGCTGCAAAATAAATGGGAACCAATAGACCATTGCATAAAAAGTCAAAAACCCTGTCATATTTTCTTCTGGAAAGCACAGCTGCAATTTAACAGAATATTGTTTTACAGCGCTACTACACTGTGTAAATCCACTAAATACATAAAGAATACATGACTACCATAACAAGTTAACACTCAGCCTGTCCAGTACTGAAAATCTCTCTAAAACACAGAGACACACAAACGCTCCTAAATTCCTCCAATAACATCAGTGACGTTTTTACAGATGTCAGAATGGCACGATACAAATGATACGCTTCAAACAAAATCGCAAACAAACACCATGATCACAACATCTAAATGGAAGAACTGCGCTCCTCTTCGAAACGGGAGCAAGCATCACACTTTGGATTCCATGTCTTCGTTTGCCAAAGAGCAATGGCTTGATTTTCAAAGAAGAATCTCGCAGCTTTTCATTACCAAGAAGAGACGAGTGAGTTTGTGATCTTGGTGTGATATTGTTGTATAAGGGGATTTGGCTCCACCCTACCCTGGCACACAGACAGATTACACAGTGATTATACGCAACTCAATATTGCATGACAACCTCCAGTGCGTGAGGGGTTTACCATCATGTTTCATTCATTTGGTTTGAATGAAGCCTCATTTGAAGCATCGGAAAAGCTTAAGATTTATGTGAAATTCATAACGGAACAGATGTCCTCTCGAATTTGCTTCTGCAGAAGGGAAAATTTTCTGAAAATAAGCCTTGATTGCCTCAAAAACTTAAACATGTTTAGGTCTTAACCCCAGAGGGCTTAGAGGTTATTTGCTTGCGCTAAGAAGCAAAGCACCATGGGGAATATCCAAATGACAGATTTATATCAATGCCCTTATTCTGCCCTGCCTCGATGCCTTAATCTGATGATCATAGTGATTCTGTGTGTGTGACTGACTACGGTGTAATGAAGAATGAGTGAATCAATTAGTCAATATGTCTTCCTGCATTCCTTCATTCAAACAAATGTGTTCATCAGTTGTGGGTGCAGCTATGGATGAACTAGCCACCAAATACCACCAGTACCAGTCACCAAAAGCTTGTGGAAAAAAATATAAAACTATGTTCTATAAAACTAGTCTACTTGTAATCCAACCAATGAAAAATACTGATGTCAGGGCTGAAAGCAAGCCTCTGGTGCCGTTAACCTTTTATTCATATAAAGTAATGTGTTGCTTTGGTTTTATTATGTAATGTGACATTTTAAATTAAAGTTCCTACAAGAGAATGTCAATTTAAAATATTTTAAATGCACAATGCTGAGGTAAAGAACTAACCAACATGAAATGGAGTTAATTATCCTACTTGTTCAATGGTCATTTGCCAAGTTATAGACAAGTTAAAAGTAGCTTTGCTCTTTGTAGTGCAGTAATTGACCAACGTTTTGTTAGTTATGACATGTAAATCCCTGCTTTGAATCAGAGAGATTGTGTGTGCATGCAAGTAAATGACTTGGACATATCTAATAGCTCATAGTAACATGTTTTAGCTATCTCTTTGCAAATATTTGAGCAATTTTTAGGAGTTGGCTCCATGGTGAAGCACATGTCTTTGTAACTTTGAGACTACACAGATGAAAGCAATGAAGGTTCCAGCAACTGTCCCTTCTTGATTCTACAGTAGTAACCATAGTGGTTACTATGGTTACTACTGTTTTTGAGCAATACACATTTATTTCTCACTGTGATCAAAACTGACCGGAACTACCTGTGCATTAAACGATTTTATTCCAGCCAATAAGAATCAAGAATTTCAACAGACCATGAAATAAGGTGAAATCAAACGCTGCCCATTATGTGACTGACAATAAAAACAAAAAATATGGTCTGTACAGCTTGTGTTTGCAGAAACAGCGCATTCTGTTTAGCCACTTAATTTGTGACCCTCAGTCTTCACTTGTTTAATGTCATCAAATTGTAATCAGGTTATAGTCTGTGAGATTGGACAGATTTGCAAACTACTAAATAAGTTACAGAATGTGATTATTAACCAATACTGATTGGTGAGCAATTGATCTGAGAGTTCTGAAACTACAAAACCACAAACTAAAAACTGCCTTCCCCCCCTCTTGTGTCATCTATCTCTCTAAAGATTTCAGTGAACGTGAGATTCACTTTGAACGAGTCAATCCCTCTGGTTGGATTTTGTTTCAGCTAAAATCCTTCTGTCCCCTTTTCTTCTAGCTGGTTAAGCGTGACTGGCATTTTAATTACCTGCACAGATTGTTATGCTCATCAATCATCTCTCAGTGACCGAATTGTGATGGCATCAATGACAATCCCCAAGTATGAGATTTTCACTTCATAAAGTCCTACATCAAAAGATGATACGGTCACTGCAAATAAAAGAGAACTGGCTTTGCTCAGGATGCTAAGAAATATCAATTTAACATGGAGAATGGTCAGTGACAAGTGTGACCACCCATACTGTACCTTTACTTTAAAACCCAACACATAAATAAAAGAAAAAAATGCACAGGCGCTTGTTTGCTTGGAGAACAGCAGAAGCTAAGCATTTGAAGGACACGTATTGTATTGGGGAAAAAGACTAATACTTTAAATAAAGGCAGGCAGTGGATGGGAACAGTCTTTAATAAGCAGTAGAGAGATAGATTTATGCCTATTCCATGAAAGGCTGAAGGCTCTTACTGAGCACATTAAAAGCCCTTTTAGCCTATATCTAATATGAAGTCTCTCCATAATTAATTTAATCCAATAAAGAAAATGATTTAATATTTTCTGCTGCTTTCCATGAAGTGAACTATGAATCCAATTTTAAGTCTTCTGATTGAGGATTCTCTGTATTGCAGCGAGCACACCGACCTCATTCTGAACGTCTTTGTTAACATTGACTGTGGAAAGAAGCACATCTTTCTCTCACTATTAAACAGCTAGTGAGCGCCTAAGCTCTGGAAAGGAGTAGAATGAAAATAGAAAAAAAAAAACCAATAAAAGAAAATGTGCGTTATTAAATCACAAATGAGGTAATGTATAATCTCTGTTTGTTGGCTGGTTTCTGCCTGAATATCATTGTTAAGCCAGAGTGCAGCTCGACTCCAGTAATTGAAAAACCAATTCAATCTTTTATTTATTTATCTATCTCTCGATCTATCTACTTTCTAATAAAATTCAATGGTGGGTGGATAGATGGATAAACGAAAGCTGAACCACATTAATCTTTGTAAAATTACAAAGAAAAATAAACTATTTATCTTCACACAACACTTTAGTCCTGCATCCAGATTGCAAAGAAAGAAAACGAAGTGCTATCTTAAATGATATCTCCTTTACAGCCTTTAATAGTTTTTAATTCAGTGATCTCACAATCTCTCCGCTTCCTTGTCTCTCTCGCTCTCCTTCTCAGTCACTAGTTCTTTCATTCGCAGTGAAACACTTGAATGAACCCATTAGCCTGGCCGGCTCTAGTACTGAAAGAAGCCGGGTTGAATTTAACGGAGCATTGTGTGCGATCGGCCTTTAATCGACTCTCTTCAAATACAGCAGCTGTTTTCACCGTGTCTAATTCATAATTACATCTTCACAACAAGTGCTACACATTCTCTAGCACTCATTCATCTGAACTCTAGGAGTACTACATCCAGCACCGGTCCAAAAAAACTAATTAAATCAATCTTTAAAGTACCTTGTAAATGGTTATTTTATTATTTCAGTCACTCTTTTGCTAAACGAGGCGCCAGACGAAGGTATGGCGATGCATAGAGATGAAGGCATGTCAGTGGTTCCTTTTAAGGGTGTTGATTTCCTAATAAATATAAGTGGAGGCAGGTCAGGAGCCGGGGCAGGGTGTGTGTCGTCTTGAGTTAGGCCTGAGGGCTGAGGTGAGAGAAAAGGAGACTACAGGCCTTGGCCGAGAGCCAGGGTTAACTGTACCTCTCCATTCTCTTCAGACCCATAGTCATCCATCTCTCTGCTGACACCCTGTTTATTCCCTCATTCATTTGTCATGTCCCCAATCAGCTGAATGAATAGAGGCACTGCCTCGCTGATGTATGGCCTTTCTAATTAAGACCAAAAGAAAAGATCAGTGACTTAACTCGTCTCTTGTTTTTCCTCTGTCTCTTCTTTTCTAATCACCATGAGCAAGTTTTTTTTTTTTTCTGACCAGGGAAATGTCCTTTTCAGGCAGGATCGCGGTTGTAGGTCATTTACAAAGAGAAAAAGAGAAAGAGAGAGAGAGAGGAGAAGAGAAGAGAGAGAGCGCAGTCTGGCATCCAGGATGCTTTTGTTTGTTTATTTGCGGTGTTTAAAACAAAGACGGCGTGGCGTTGAGAATCTCATCAGCAGGAAACCCCCTTAGAGACATGCAGCATATTCAAAGGCATGCAAATGACAGTGCTTGGAGCGGGGGCTGGGTTCATTTTGGAACTGCTTAATTACCTCATTTCTAAAATAACTTGCGCTTTGTTTACGAATGCAGTACATGTAGGTAATGGCTCTGGAAATCTTTTTTTTTTTTTTCTTTTTTTTGCATTTGACATTGTTACACTCTACAGACAACACCCACTTTTGCCCTGGCATTGACACCCAAATACACACAAAACTTACTACTACTAACAATGCGCTGGTGCATGAAAACCATAAAAATATAAATTAAATAATATTTTACTTTGTCCTTGGGTTAAGAGAAAGAACGTTTCGGGAGCACTGACTGATGTACATTAGACTTTCATTAATCGTTCCAGGATCAGTTCACAATTATACATAATCTGTACCATACATTGTAAAAATGTAACAAACATCAGACAAAACACCAGGCTGCAAGTCTATGTATAGTAGTAATAATAATAATAATTATAATAATAATAATAATAATAATAATAATAATAATAAAGGACGACACAGTGGCTCAGTGGCACTGTCACCTCACAGCAAGAAGGTCACTGGTTCGAGTCCCGGCTGGGTTAGTTGGTGTTTTTGTGTGGAATTTGCATGTTCTCCCCTTGTTTGTGTGGGTTTCCTCCGAGTGCTCTGGTTTCCCCCACAGTCCAAATACATGTGCTATAAGAGAATTAAATACACTAAATTGGCTGTAGTGTATGAGTGTGAATGTGAGAGTGTATAGATGTTTCCCAGTACTGCGTTGCAGATGGAAGGGCATCGACTGTGTAAAACATATGCTGGATAAGTTGGCGGTTCATTCTGCTGTGGCAATCCTGATAAATAAAGGAACTTAGCCAAAGGAAAATGAATGAATGAATGAATAATAATAAAGCATTACAGTTCATCAAGTAAATGCAAATTGTGTAATACATTTATCACCTGTAACTAGCATGATTTCTTTTTAACACAGAAGATATAAAAGAGAAATTGTGAAAAACATTAGACTGAATCATTATGGTGTATTTGCATTGTCACGCCAAAAATGAGAAATCCCTAAATGTATTCATTTATTTATTCATTTCAGTTATTTTAGTACTGCATTTATTTCCTCTTTAAATGGAAAATGCATCTTGTTAATGTGTAATGGTTGAAAAAAGCATCACTCAACAAATTCCTGACAAAAAAAAAACAGGCTCACAGAATACAGATAAAATATTATATGTATATTATAACTTGCATAACAACAGAATGTCATTTGCAGAGTAATAATAATAATAATATTATTAATAATAATAATAATTTACACTTTTATAACAATAACACAATTACTAAAATTAACCATGGAACTTCGCTCAGTTTAGACAAATCGTAGAAAAGAATGTAGAAAAGAATTAACACCGAAATAATTCAAAACAAAACTAGAACCCATTGACTAAATGTGGACAATAACACAAAAAGACGTCTTCATGTTTTAAAGAAGAAAGTTACAAGTGTAGTATAACAGTAAATGATCACAGAATTTTCATTTTAACCATTAGGTTAACTATTCACTTCATATCCATTAGGTGTGACGACGTAAGGAAATACGAAAATGTATATTAAGCAGCGTTACACTCCACTGCTTCTTAAAAATGCACCAGAGAGTAGAAGCAAGTGATATAGAGAGAGAGAGAGAGAGAGAGAGAGAGTTCGGCAGAGCGAGCGAGGTGGTGAAAAGTGAGAAGACACCTTTGAAAAGAATCAATTACAGTAAAACGCATCAGAATCACTCGTGCATTTAATACATCTCATATCTGAGCATTTCAGCCCGTTCCCTCACGCCTGCTGCATCAGCCCGGCCCATCTGCGCTGCCTTGCAAAATAGCAATATTTTAAACTAATATCAATGCATTATGAGCCAACAAATCCTTTAAACAGCACATTAGGATGAATTGTTGCAAGGCTGTGATATCAAATAACAGGTATCAGCAGCACAGAAAGCCCCTCATTTCTCATCTCTGTACAACACAATAGCACATTTGGTGAGGCGAGCCAGAAAAAGAGAGCAAGAGAGGCAAAAATCTGTCTGTGAAAGTAAAGTGATCCTTGTTTTTGCATTAGCTAAACCGGCAGCACTTGTAAATGAGTCACATGGGTGAGGATTATCTTCCAGTGTCAGGATACGTTTACAAAATATGTTCTGCTATCTGCTGTTTACAATATGCTCGATAGAAGGAAAATATCTTTTCAACTGACAAATCGCCAATATTTGTGGAATTTTCCCCAACGTCCCATAAATGACGTCTACCAAGCAGCCTGCGTTGACCCCAATCGGCTGAAAAGACATGTTATTTAAACTAACATCCCTAATCCAATGTCAAAAAGAAATAACACGTACAAGTAATAAAAAAATAAAACCTGCAGCCGCTTAGCAAATCATCCTTTCCATGTCATCCTTTAGTGGACAAGCCATGTTTATTACCGACAAACAAGGAGGAGGACAGGGATCAGACGCATGGCCTGAGAACAGAACGACTGTTTTCATGCTGTATTCACACTGTAGACATGCTGTAAGCCTGTAGGGTCCCTCACCAAAGGCCTACAGGAACACTTGTTTGTTCTTACCCACGTCCCTGAAACACATAAACATTTATCCAGATACACATTTAAGACACTTGCTAACGGACAATATCAACATGTTCGACAACCATGCAAAAAAAAAAAGGAAAATGTGATATAATAGCGTTCCCTCTCACTAAGTAAGGGAAAATGGAGCGCACATGACATGAGACATACAATAAAAAAAAAAAGGATGGCCAGTATGATCAAACAACTGCCTCCAACAGCGTCCGAGTCGACCCACAACGCCTCAGAATTAAACTACCTGATCATTCGTTACCTGCCTGCAGCTGTCAAAGCAAACAATGAACGTATGGCGGAGAATTGATGACTGTTTGGAATGCATACGGGCAAAAAAGGCTTCAATTTAGTGCTGTGGTCTGCGTGGATGAAATGACACGTGTGATTGATTTGACACAGCAGTCCAGATTTATCTTGCAAATGGAGTAATGGCCGTTGAGCGGTAGTGGCGGCGATCTGGCGCTGAGCTGATAGCGCACCGAAACAACAGAAGAGCCGAATCCCACTGGCTCTGAGGCACATCATGAGGAATCTTCGCTAAGTGTCGTTGAACAGATTGTCTTGGTCAAGGTTATGATGCACTCATAAGTCTTAAGGAGTGTGTGTGTGGCACTTTGCAGCCTCCCCCATTCACCCATCCGCCAGACGACCCTCTTTACAAGGTGACCTGAAGAAGAGGATGATAGAAAGTAAAAGACTAATCAGCATTTTCCATGGGAGGCGTTGAAATTGGGACGGAGAAAATTAAGTGGATGCACTTGAGAAGTGTTGCTGGTTGCAGTGAGGAAAACAAAAATTTCAATATAAACAATACACACATACAGCCAAACCAACCGCTCACTGTTCACTGAACAACTCTTCAGGCTGAGGATTGTGACTTTTTTTTTTATTTTGGAATTGAAGAATTAACAAACACACACACGCTTTCACACAAAGCATCACATGCAAATGTACAGCATGCCGTCTCAAAAGAATGAATTTCCATCACACACCATCGCCCCCTAGTTCCGCATGGCGAGCTGAACAGGCTTCTCTCAATACATTTATAATTGAGGGACTGTTTCCTCACAAAACAGCACAAAAATCTTCTCTTTTAGTCTTCTTCCATGTTTTATTGAATAACAGGGGGTGGGGCAGAAATGGCAACACAAAAGAAAAAAAAAAAGAGAGAAGATGGCAATCCACGAGTGCAGCCATTGATAATGTTTTGTTTATGGCTTGAGCTGCTTGAGAATAATCTCAGGTGTCTGAAGCGAGAGTGAGTTTCACTGGTATCTGTCATTCGGGTGTCAATCCAACTGGCACATTTTACACTCCGCTGGCACACAGGCCTCACCTGCTGACACACACACATACAGTGAGCGCCCACTGACTGGCAGCATTTACACAAGAGCATGCTCAATCCATCAAAAGAGAGTGAAGAGAAAATAAAGAAAGTGAAATAAACCATTGGTGGTTTGGGTAGAGAACATTTGGGGAATTTCAAGGCCCTTTAATGAATGGTATAAATGCCATGTTTTGGTTTAGAAATTAAGTTTATTCAAACCTGTGATGTAGAACAATCTGTTTAATTCTGAAGCAATAATAAAATTCTAGCTGATAAACAAATGAAACACTGACAACCAACCAGAATGCAACTTAAAAAATGGTGAAACAGCAGTGTGTGCTCATAATAAACTAAGTTACTGTGTGTTGTCATGAATGCTAATATCTTCTCAGTTATCATTCTTAGTGTGAAATGGGATGGTATAACAAATAATCCATACTAGGAACATGAATTAGAGGTTAGTTTAACACACTGCTATTATATTATGTGCATGAAAAAATATGTCAAGAGAATCGTAAGGGTGGATTAATGGAAAAGTTCTCAAACATACTGAAATTTCGTGTGTCGTGATTGGCTACCCAGTGGTTTGAGGCCCTGCGTGTCGCCGGCTTGACTCTTTCAGTCTGTCTACCTGTCTGCAGAAGCCTTTAATGCATAATATTCATCCTCTCACTGAGGTGTGCGTGCTTGTCTCTTTCTGTCACATGAAACGGGCACGCAGCTTAACCAGGTCAACTTAAACCAGCTTTACTCCTCCTCAGATTTCCAATGCAGGCACTCATCATGCCAGCGTTTTCGGTTTCTTCTCTACCTCTACACATTCATATGCTCAGTTTATGAGAAATGCGCCATTGGAGGCCTCACGTGAACACGGCTCTTCTTTAAAGCTCCACAGCGACCTGCTTCTGGGTTGGATTTTTGAGTGAGACGGAATATCTACCTCTGCATGAATCCTGTGTAGTACACTTAATTCCCCGCAGAACACAGCGAGCAGGGGCGCATCGTCGGGGGAACAGAAAGGCATTTGAGAGCAGATTAAGAATATGAACAGCAATATTCCCTTCGTGGCATCTGCATGTGCCCAGGATTACAGGGTTCTGAGGAGATTACTGGCAGGGGAAGAGAGGTTACCGGCTCTCAAAACTTTTTATTCTCACCTAGGGTATGGTGAAAACATACACACACCTACACAAGATTCATTTTCACATTCATTTTGGGCTAATATTTCTTGTCTGCATGCATTTGTCACATTCACAATTTGATTTTATCCACACATGACAAAAATATGGCCTTTCTCTACATTGTGCCCTTTCTTCAACACTGTAAAAAATAGATACATGATCTGTGAGACATGACAACATATGTTTTTATATTAATTTATCTTTTTTAATTAGTTTTTAATTATTTTAAGGCAGTTTAATATAATGTAATGTAATCAAATGATTTGTAAGGTTAAGATAGATTAGATTCAAGTTTTTTTTTCAGTGCAGTCTTTCAGGTCAAAAATATTTCAAAACCCATATACATATGATGCATGTAAAGGTGAATATGTAATTATGTTAATAATAATAATAATAATGATTTTTTTTAAATTTAGGTCACATGAGTATGGCCATGCTCAAATAAATTAAACACGGCTACAGTTGTTGTAGCAATGAAAAGATGTGAGCAATTTCTTTGTTTGGAATTATACCTAAATAATACCTATTTTTCCACACATCATGTACGGGTCTCTGCAGATTTCAGATCAAATATTTTCAATTACAAAGGTTAAAAACAAACAAACAAACAAAGCAAAATATAGAAATAATAGTTTGGCTGTATTGAGATTTCATGGTTTATTCAAAATGATAGTTGTTGTCTCCAGAGACATCACTTTCAGATCTAATCTAATTTCACCAAAATATCTGTAAAAGTGGAGATATCTTTAGATTGTCCCTTGACATACAGATCAAAAGAACACTGAAGATCACGTTTCAGATGAGGTGATTACTATACAGCCATCCGTCATCTTACAGACAACAAAGAGTTTGTGTACATTGCAGTGTAATTGCATACACATGTCCAGTTTGAGCAGTTACCTGATCTGTCGGCTTCTCTCTCTAAAAAAATGTTTTTGTACCCTTTTCTTTTGCTTGAGATAGATGAAAATGGATCCACCCCAAAAATGAAATGCCTGAAACTTGATCCAAACCTGTTGGAGATTCTTTCTTCTGTTGAACACAAAAGAAGATATTTTGAAGAATGTTGGAAACCTGTAACCATTGACCTCCATAGTATTTTTGACAACTTAACTATGAGTATCATTGACTATTGATGTCAATGACAACCTGTTTTCCTCATTCTAAAAATATCTTATTTTGAGCTAAATAAAAGAAAGAATCTCAAACTGGTTTAGAATGTTTGGAGTCACTTTACAGTGAGTAACTTTGCCTTTTTTGGTCTTTTAAACTTATTTCACATGTATGAAAGGGTACATGTAAATAGCAAGTGACAGTGTTTTCTTATTCTCTCATGAACACTTAGACGGTGCCAGTTTCTACTATGCCTTAACAGTCAGTCTTGATTTCATCTTCACTCATGTGGGGTATCCTTCACCACTGGCTTGTCATTTGACCAGCAGCATGCCACGCGTGCAAAGCAAGCACAGGAAATCTGTGCCCCCAGGAGACGGCTAACAATGCTACAACCAGCCAATTCCCCTCTGCACCTTTCGTGTGAGGAAGCATACACATATCACATATTCAACCGCCATGTGCAATCAATTACAAGCCCTAATGAATGCCAGCCGGGAGTCACGATCTGTGCAAAAGTGTGTGCGCATGTATACATTTGAACAGGCACTTTGCTATGCATTCAGTGTGAAAATTAAAGCCCCTAAGGTCTACAATTAGACACTTACAAGAAACAAAAAGTAAACTAGATTACTAACTTATTCTGTCTTTCCAAACGATAGAGGTGAGAGAGAGGAACAAAGACACAAACACAGGATTCAAGCATGTATCGAGTAGGCACTGCCAGTCCCCAGACAGAAGTGTTAACCTTGTTGCTGGTAAGGAGGCCACATGCATGGGAGGAAGGAAGGAGGGTGGGTGTAACCGAGCTACTGCATGCAGGGTTGAAGTGTCCCTGCCAGTCTTTCAGTGTTCATTGAGAGGCCCAAGAGACACACAACGGGGACTTTCCTGAGGAGTTTCCTTGCCCTTGGCTTCCGAAAAGCACCCAGTAGTCATCAATTAGCCTGACAGGCTACAGTCGACACAGTTGCTTCCTTAACGGATACTGGTAGGCTTACAACTAAAGCATTCTAAATTGAGAATAAGGTCCTTGCTTGTGCATTGTATGTACTGTATGTGTGTATGCACGCACATATTTATTTATTTGACAAATCAGTAGGATTTTAAATGTTTAACAATAAGCTCTTCCTGCTCATCAAAAAATTGTAAAATTGTAAAATGTAATTGCACTATAAAATAACTGTTCAAAAGCAGTTTCTAATTTAATTTAATCATTGATTTCAGTGATTTTAAAGGTGGTTTTTTTAGCTTTATTACTCCAGTCTTCAGTCACATGACCCTTCAGAAATCACTCTAATAATAATAATAATTATTATTATTATTATTTTTATTATTATTATTATTAATGGTCATAGTAATAAAAGCAATAATGACTGAAGTAATCATTTCATTTAAAACTACATACATCATCAACCAGACCCCAATAAAAAAAATCATAAATTATTCAACTGAATCATAACACAAATTCTAACTTATACTGACTAATTGTTATTTTCTAGAAGAAAAAAGGAAATAGTTGTATTTCAAATGTGAAAGAACTTGATAGAATAAAACAAATATTGGAGTTTCATTCAAACATATGCCTAATAGACCCAGTAAATCCAGAGAAACTGAGATGTGTAAAATTGTGTCCACAATGTATCCATACTTAAGCACTTTGTCTTAAAACCACTCACTCAGAACAATATGGTTTTCCTTATAAATCGCTTAATGTCTCACTGAAGAGACCCAAAAAAACAATGCAATAATTGCACTGTATAATCATAATCGCATTTCTCATATACCATAAATTGCTCTAAATAATTACAATACAATTCAGTGGCGGTGGCAGCCCTTCTCATTATCCGTAAGATTAGAGGGCAAAAGTGATCCAAAACCCTTCCTAAATACCAGCCAAAGCTCCATCAGCGGATACATCTCTACTCATAAGGCTACGAATTTATCATTATTGAGATAATACGGAGGATGAATTACCCAGCGAGCATGAGCCATGTGGGGGCTGACCCGAGATCAGTCCCAGATGAAAGCAACTGGAGGGCTCAGGAATTCATTTTCATATTGCAAATGGGCATCCTAATCAGTATGCCTAAAGTGCCTCAGAAGAGATGTGTATATCAGTGAGAGCTGCACACTATGAGAACACATTTCGTATAAGCAAAGGACAACTAACAAGAGAACAGATTTTAAAGAGGTAGTTTAAGTCTGTTGAAGAAATTGAACATTATCTGCAACATTTTTAGCCTGTATCTTTAATTCACACCATCAGTAAATGGGTTCTTAGTCCATTAATTACAGTATGAAGCGCAAACTTCCTGTTGCATTTTCAAATTGCAACAGAAAATGACAGAAAATGCTAAGAAAGTCTGAGCGCTATACACAAGCATGCTGTGATATCTCCTATAACAATGTATACTATAATGCTGTATTTTTTGTTAAAAGTATGTGAAAGAAAGACACACATTTTGAATTTACTTGAATCTATAATTCTTAATATGGTGGAAAAAATGCATTGTATGAGTTTAGCATGCTTTTATCTATCTGATATAGTTGAGAGCCGTTGCTGATGAGTTCTCCATTTTACTATGATAGCAATTATTTAAATTTATATACAACAATTTAAAAAACACTTAATATTAAAAGTGAACTCAATTTAAAACACAACGTTGTGCGTGTTTGCCATCATATTTAGTTCCAAATAAGGTTGGAGCATATATAATGGCAATAATGCAATTATTATTTAATAATGTGAATTAATCAATGTAATTAATTTTTTATGAATTATCTGAGTCAGTACTTTAGTGATGTACTTGCTTACTTTCTAAATTAATCAAAATGTAAAACAACGTAGCATCTGGCAAACAAAACAGTATTCCAGTTTTTCTTGTGAATTATAAATGTGTTTAGTATGTTTACAGCTGACATTTACAATTTATTAAACTGACATATCATTTCACTTCTTTAGAGCTCATAAGGAGCCGTGTTTATTAATTTTGTTTAGCCAAGTGTTTTTTCCTCTAAATGTGCTAGCATGCATTAACCTTTAAATCTGATTTTTGAATGACCATTGGCCAGAGTTTGAGCTAAAATTTTCTTTAATGCTCTATTATAGAAAATTTACCAATATCTTGGATTGCCTGTGGGTGAGTAAATAAAAAGCAAATTGTAATTTTTGGCTGAACTATACCTTTAACAGATCTGAGTGACAAGAGACTGCTGATCCTCGATCAAAGATTTGCTAATCACAAAGAACCTGGTAATGCAGCAATGGATGGAGGTCACGAATGCATTGACCCTTGCTTTCTCTCTTTAAACACACCTCCAGTTCCCCCATTTCTTACACATGCACATACATGTATGCACACTTTCCTGTCAAGACGGATCCCCTTTCAAGAGGAAGGAGCTTTTAAATGATTCAGCACTGTGATCCGGAGACATTCCAAGCAATTTCATACACCAGTGATATTCACAATGCTGCTCTTAGGAAATGTCTGGGCATACGCAACCCCCACCGTTCACATACACACGCACACAATAGAAATTGTGACATTGGCGTCAGATATAAAAAATAATGCAGGGGATTATGTTCTGATACTAGGCCTTATTTACTCATAGATGTATTAGGAAAAACACCTGCCTCCTACTCCAATAGGATCAAGAGATTAATCTTACTGAGACTTAATACATACAGATGGTGGTCAGACAGGAAAAATTAGAAAAATATGAAATATGAATACATTCGTCTTGTATAATATGAAATATGATTCATCTATTGCAGAGATTATAGCTTGATGCATGGGTGTACTTAACAAGGAGACAAAGTTAATTTCTTTATAGGCCAAATGTTGCTGGCAAGATCCCTAGAATAATAATGATTCTTTGGGGAATATTATAGAAATTAAACTTAAGCCGTCTTCTCGGTTCGCATATTAATGGCTGCTGGTGCAAGGCTGCTTTTGATTCATAGGGCTGTCAGATCTTTGTGCAGCTGCCAAACAAACATCTGACAGCTCAAAACACAACATTTATTTATTCAACAGAAACACACACACCTTTCATTCTAGAAACACCTTACACAGCACAACAATGGGCTTTTTCAATCTTTATTCTACTTCTAAAGGAAGATCTGATCTCCTTTTATTACAATGAACTTAATCTAATATGACACTGGTCTTCACTAGGAACTGTAATTTAGTTAAAACAAATGTCAATAGAGAACAAATAGTAGCGTTAGTGTGTGAACTATATTTTTCCAACAAGAAGGTAGGCCAAACTATTTGAAGACAAGAACCCAAAGTATGATGAACCCTGAGGGATCCCCTTCCTGAACTATAAAGATAAATGCATACAGGACTCTTTCCAATAACAACATTCATTCATTCATTCATTCATTCATATTCTTTTCAGCTTTTTCCTTTTATTAATCTGGGGGTTAATCTTGGGTTCCCACAGCGGAATGAACCACCAATCCAGGATATGTTTTACGCAGCAGGTGCCCTTCCAGCCACAGCCAATCACTGGGAAACATCCATACACTCTCATTCACAGTCACACTCATACACTACGGACAATTTAGCCTCCCCAATTCACTTATACCACATGTCTTTGGACTTGAGGGGGAAACAAGAGCACCTGGAGGAAACCCACGCCAACATTGGGAGAACATTCAAACTCCACACAGAAATGCCAACTGACCCAGCCAAGGCTCAAACCAGCGACCTTCTTGCTGTGACACAACAGCACAACCCAATGTGCCACCATGCCACCCCCATTACACTTCATATGAAATTTATAGTTACGATGGTGTGTTATAAAGTCAACTTGTTTTATTAAATTGCACTATTGTTTTATTGTCTGAAAAGTACAGTTTACCATAAGGTCCATATTGACTGAAAAGAACAGTTTACCATAAGGTCCAATATAAAAATAAATAAATAAATCTAAAAGAATGCACATAAGTTTAAGGCATAATAAAAAAAATAAATTACAATACCTAACTTATTTCTGCAAAATTATGCCGATTTATATAATCTTACTGAGATACAAGGCATATCAATATAATAAAATAAAGCAAATAATTAAATAAATAATTAATTAAAATAGTTAATTTCTGACTTCAGGTAGTGTTTTAAAAGTGAATGTATTAGTAATATCGGGGGCAAAGATACTGATGGGCTTTCAAGCATAAAAACATCATACAGTTGTATGAGACAGAACACACTCACAAAAATTTAATTTATTTTAACAAAACGTATTTTACCAATACATTTTGTCAGCTATATCTAAAACAATAATAATTTAATGACTTATTAAAAGGCCCTTTTTGAATCACAGTACAGCCATGCAGACAATCGTTTTTATCGTTTTCGATATAATACAATTTTGTATGATCCCTTAAAGGTATGTATGATTTTGTATGATTTTACTTAAAGGTCAGAATTAATATGTTATTTGTTGTACATACATCGGTTATGCTGAATGACAATGGAACGTTATTTCACCTACATAAAAAGAAAAAAATCCTGACATTAAAGTTTCACAAATGTTACATGAAGTAGCTTTACTTTAATTTAATATGCTTTCTATGTACAGTATAACAATCTACTGTAAAAACAGAATGTCTAAAGTTTGACCTATGAAATTTTGTTTAAAACAAAATCAACATTTTAATTAATGTCTTGACATGTTAGACAAGCCTAAAATTCCTTATAGACCCCAACACCTCAGTTTGAAAACTACTTCTTGAATCCAATCACATGCAGCATCATTTATACTAAATACCCCCAAGACCACTGCTCTTTAAAGTCTTGTGTCCACCTAACCACCATTTAATTTACAATAAAAGACCTCTCATAACACTCCACCAACACTCTTTCACCCACAAGTCTTTGATACCTGCGGTCTGAAAAGTTAAAAGTGCATCTGTTTTACCTACATTCTGAAAGCTGATCCACTAGTGTTGCTTTGTGTTTCTCTACCGCCCAAACACCTCACGGGCCTCTGCTTCCTGACAAAGGTCCTTCTCAATATCCTGAGAGATGGTAGAGACTGGTATGAATAAAAGAGACTGAGAGAGAAAAGAGGACAGGAAAGCAGAGCGATGGCGTGCCAGGTAGTGCTTATGAAGAGGGGAGGCCATTTAGATCAAATGCAACAGGAATGAAGGAAGGCAAGGCGCCTGCACTCATTTAATCAACATCCTAGCTCTCTAAACACATGCACACATCACAACTGAGGTACTTGTTTTATGGAGCAAAAGGGACGCTATGGTGATGTGTTCAGTTCATGCATTCATAAGAAAACCACAACCAAGACTGACTTGGTTCAACAACATAAAAGCCCTCATACTAAAGTTTTTTGGCAGGATATGGAACAAGAACATAATCTGGTTGCATACAAAATTTGTCTATGCGATAATCAAGAAACTTCTAGGAAACAGAAATGAAATATGTCCTTTTAGATTACCACTAGGAGGCAGCACTCTCATTCAAGTCAATAACTTTAAAGACCAACATAAAAAAAAATGTGAAAGAAATCAATCTATCCATCCATCCAGATGTGTGGCAAGTCAGAACAACAAAAAATAAATAACAATTTGCAGGAAAAAGTCAAATATTAAAACACACATTTCACAAATATTAATCTATATACAAATATGCTTTATTTGTTTTATCACATTTTAAATCAAATTTATGCTGCAAATCTCTCTCTTAAAAATGCAAATATCAATAAACCAATAGTTCATTCATTAATGTAATCAATAGTTATGGGGTCAAAGGATGAGACTTTCTATAAATGTCTACTATAATGTTTGAATAACTTCTGTGAAAAATAATGATATAATGAACAAATAATGAACAAAATAATGTTGTTTCGCTGTCATTCGGTGTAACATATTATTTTATGTAAAAATAAACAAACAATATTATGCTGACCTGTACTTATTCAAATATGAAAAAAAAAGTTATTTTACTGGATTTTTAATTAATTCAAAACTTTACACTGAAAGACAGTAGAGGTACTGTATACAGTACGAACATCATTTACACTGAATGATATTTTGGTGCGTAATTATCCTAAATATTAAGGTCCAATATCCTTATCATATATTTATACATTTATAT
>CAIGQQ010039163.1:6393364-6432561 GCA_903798035.1 Danio albolineatus
ATATATATACATTTATATGTATGTATATATTTATTTATTTATATAAATCACACAATTTCACGGCATAATAAAAAATAAGTACAATATATTTCTGAATAAATTATGCAGATCTACATAATCTTACTGAGTTTCTAGGTATATCAATAGAATAAAATAAAGCAAATAATTAATTAAATAAAGAATTAAAAACAACTGATTTCTCACTTCAGGTGTAGTCTTTCAAAAGAAGAATGAATTAGTAATATTGGGGCAAAGACAACGACGGGTTTTTACACAAAAACAATTCATGTGTAATTTTTAAGTTTTACACTGAAAGACAGCAGCATAGAAGTCAAAACATATTGATATGAATAGTGGAATAGGATAAAATCTTTAAATTATTATTAATCACTATAATTTGTGATTCGCTTTAACCTTGGAGTTTTCTCTGACTAATTCTTGTCTAATTTTGACAACATTTTTTGTTATACAGTAAGAACAACATTTACACTGATTGACATTTTAGTGTGTAATTATCATAATGGCTATAAAAGTATAATGGTGATTATCTTCCTCTAGAAAATAAATCAAATTGGAATTTCACTTTCATTTTTTGGATGCTTAAAAACCTCTGACCCTCTGTCTGTTGTGTAAAGTATAAGCTCTAAAGCTTAGGTTTAAATAACATTATAATAGTTGTTTTTCAATATCCAAGTTGTTCGTTCCCATACAGTATGTGCATTACAGTATGAGAAGTGTCAAGTAGTGTAACGATTTTTAATATTATTATTTGAAGCCAGTTATTTTAAATCAGGGTTGTTTAGTAAATGCTAATGAAACTTAAGTGACTAATAAATATAAATTTTGCATTTAATCATGTGTTAAGTTGCAGTAAATACTTACTGATTTAAATACAAATGTAAAGATAATAAAAATGCATTTAAATATGGATTTGATATTTGTACACATTTAATCTGATCTTTGCTACAAGTCCATCTGTGTGACAGATTCAAATCATATCAAATGCAAACCAGCAACACACAAGCAAAGCTGATTAACTGTGCTTACCTGAACACATTACAACAGCACTCAATCAAGGACAGCAGGACTAAGCAGAAATAGGACATTTTAATCTGTGTGAGAGACAAATGCGCAGCAAACTAATCTAATATCACACATAAACATGCCTCGTAAAGACAGTTCATGTGGGAATACTTTAACACCAGGTAGGTATTAATGTCAGGTACAGACATTAATGTAGTCACAGCTAAGTACAAGCACAGAGTCCCTGCTGAGAGAAATCACACCTCTGGTTCATGCTGGGAGAAATAGTTTGAGCTTTGGAGCACATTGCTATTGCTATAACAAAAAAAAAATGAGTGTGGAAAAAAGGAACAGAAAAAAAAAGAAACAGGGAATCATGATGCAGTCCTGTCTCTACATGATCTGGCATTGCATTAATTTTAAATTATTAATACATTTATTATATTTCACTGATTATTGAGTACTTTGGAGAGAGCACACACAATATAAAAACGTTAAAGTATGTGCAATAAAAAAGTGAGTTTTGTTTATGTGACGAAGATCCAAAGAAAATCGGCACACAGCCACTTTAGCTCTCAATTTTTTTCTTACATGTCACTACGCTTCAACCTACATGGAACAATACAACTGGAGAACTCAAGAAATAGTAATGTTTGTTTTTGATTAAGCACCTGCCGTTGAGATTCCTAGTTGTGCTCAAATCTCTGTTTCTTGTTTATGTTGATAGTCATTAATCTCAATATATTAGGGCACTGAGTCAACGAAAATGAACATAGAAATAATATTAAATACAAAAAAAGAAGAAGAAATATCCACAATATTCACAAATAAATTACATATAAGTTTGTCAATGTTTTCACATACTGGAGAAAAATTCAAGGTTTGAATGTTGAGAGTGTTGAGCTGTTAAGATAACAGACTGTATATTTATTCATTCATTCATTTTCCTTCATCTTCGTCTCTATTTTAGAGGTTGCCACAACGGAATGAATCACCAACTATTCCAGAATATATTTTACATAGCGGCCCATTCAGCCACAACCCAGTACAGGGAAACACACATACACACTCCTACAATATGGCCAATTTAGTTCATCCAGTTCACCTACTGCACATGTCTTTGGACTGTTGGGGAAATCGGAGCACCCAAACTCCACACAAAAATGCCAGGCCCAGCCGGGACTCAAACCACCTTCCTCCTGTGAGGTGACAAAACTAAGCACTGAGCCACCATGCTGCTCACAAATTTTATATTTGTTTAGCCAAACCATTCACTTTATGAACCAAAACAATTGAAACTGAAAGTATTAAATAATAGCAGAATCGCACTTTATACTACATTTCTCAGCTCATACTGATTATAGCGATGGCTGATGATACTGACAGTTTTATAGATTTGTCTTTTATAAAAATAAAAAGTTCAAATATTCTCTACAATCTGTTTCAGACTGATTGTTTCTAACTGATTAAATTGTGCTCTGAAGTAAACGCATGCAAAATAATCATACATAAATTGTCCAAAAAAAATATTTTAACAAACTAAGTAGATGCCTTGTTAAATCTTTTTTAAAAGATTTACTTTAGCTAGATAGAATAAGCCATCTCATAAAAAACACCAGAATAGTTGTGGATGAAAAATAGGTTAAATTATAACTACACAAGACAAAGTGGACCAACAGAGACGTACAGTTTTTAGGGATGTACTTTGAAGCTTTAACATACATGAAAATACAGACAGAAAGTAAAATCAACCTCCACAAGAACAGATGCCAGTAAATGTGACATTTACTGACATCCTATGATTTCAGAAAAATCATAATAAGCTGAGTGATAAATCAGACTACATAAATGTGGATTAAACGCTGTTACTCAGCAGTCTACATATGTTCCTCATTACAAACATATGTAGCAAATTTCACAATATGCACAAAAATCTAAAGATACATTTAAACAGACTTGATGCTTCTGGTGCTTTACATTTTTTGCAGATATTCCACAAAATTCAATAAAACTACAAGCTTGATTAAAACTACAGCTTTTTGTGATTTTCATCCAATTCAAAGCAAATCTACACACACAAAAACTCAATATGGTTTCCTACCGCGTTCACAAACACATTCCACATTCACAATATAACAGTTCACTTTTCGCACTATTCATCTTTTTGGTGTAATAAATGAAAATGAACAGAAGTCAATCTGTTCTGCCAGTTTGGTAAAGGGTAAAAAACAACATAATGTGAATATTTTAAAGGAACTAAAAGCAATTCAATGTACTGATGAATGTTTCATCTGAACGTTCACACACTCCTTGATACCTCTTAGAGTAATTTGTATGACGCTTATGAAAACATCAATATTTCAAAACGGTAAAGAGTAAACAGGTTTTTATAAAAAGGTCTACAGGGTGATTTGGGATGGTAAACCCATCTACAACAGCATCTGCACCAACAGAGCTAGTATGAATATGTCGGAGTTTAAATGAAGTGCTGCTGCCTACTAATCTAAATGTCAGTTCCGGTCTGGCTGTTCAGTGATGGATATGTGTATATGTGTGTTCCGAGCAAATGCACTCATTGCAAACGCAAAGCAATCACTCGAACTTGTTTCCACACAAGGGCGCCAAGCGCGTTCACGCAGGTGGAGAAGACGCACACGCATGTCCTATAAAGACACAAATCATTTACATGCTCGTCTCATCAAAGGCAGCTTCGCTCATCTCCACCGAGATTTTCCGCCGATCAGAGTGCTCCGTTTGCATCTCCAAGCGCGACGGGCTAACCTTTGCGACTGCCAAGAAATGTGATTAATTTTTTAAATACAGCTGTTGACCTATTATTGAGATGGAGAGACGCCACAGGAGACACTCGGCGTGCGCGCGCTGTCATTATGGAACGCGTTATTCCATCAGTGTTTACAAGCTCGCGTTCAAAAAGAAACACGCACATGGAAAAAAGCGGTAAATCAAAATAATGCAACAAATGCTGTTCTGGGCCATATTCATGAACGAAACGCCAATCAAAGAAAGGCCTATGGAACATCATCCTTTCAACATTTGCTTGTGAGAGTAAAATGGTAACAACAATAGAGAAACAATCATTCTGAAGCATCTGAGTAGCTTGTTAATGGACTCATGAATGAATTATGTTAGAGATAATGGGTTTATAATCAATAATTCATCCTAGTTTTTCCATCACTGCGCTATAATATGTGCCATGTTAAAGTACTGGCACATACCTCAAAAAATTAGCTTGACAAAGCTACTTAACAAAATAAGCTAAGTATGTTCATTCTGTCCTAGCTATAATTAATGGTATCCTTGACAGACAAGTATTAGCTGCTCCGAGTGTAAGGTTCTTTGCTGGTTCTAAATTCTGTATAAATTGAAGGCTACACAACTTCAATAGTGAAAGAAATGGGTCACTTTGCATAAAACTATCTTATACTTTTTTCCCCCTTTAAAAAAAATGATAAAACATTAGGATACAAAAAACAAACTTAAAAAGAAGGAAATCTGAAATTTGCAAAAGGCAATTTGGGTTGTTTGATACACGATGACTCAATATTGTTTTTAACAGATAAATCAAAGAGTAAATTAATTCCAACTGAACAATTGCCTTCATTAATTTTCTTTTGGCTTAGTCCCTTTATTAATCTGGGGTCGCCACAGCAGAATGAACCAACTTATCCAGCATATGTTTTACACTGCGGATGCCCTTCCAGCTGCAACCCATCACTGGGAAACATCCAAACACACTCATTCACACACATCCACATGGACAATTTAGCTTACCCAATTCATCAACACTACACGTCTTTCGACTTGTGGGGGAAACCGGAGCACCCTGAGGAAACCCATATGAACACAGGGAGAACATGCTAACTCCACACAGAAATACCAACTGACCAGACCAAGGCTCAAACCAGAGACCATCTTGCTGTAAGGCGATCGTGCTACCGTGATGCCCCCTATTGCCTTTGTACATTAAAAATGTTAAAATAAAACTAAACATTACAATACTTTATGTAAACAGCTGAATATTGCTATAGACAGTATAAAGTCAAAATCAATGAGAACTTTAAACACTAAACAGGGGTGAATTTCCCAAAAGCAGACCAAAGTCACAAATCCCTTTGTTACCAACACAGTTAAAAGACTCAGGGTTTCCTGAATCCATACAGTAACGCTCCTTCTCAAACAGCATCAAAATACAGTACAACACTGGAGTCTCTCGACCGGCTAGTTTCTTATGTATAGACAAATCGAGTTAAACAAATCCTCAACTCCACCTGTGCTACTATCAATAACAACAGTTATGAGCAAATCGAATGATACTGTCATGAGCTAGTCAGTTTCTTCATCAATTCATAGTTCTACTACGGTAACAGCAGGTTACAGTATTGTTCAGAAAATGCACCCCAGTTTGTGTATTGACCATTTTGCAGCAACTGCCAAAAAATTCCACATTTTAGGGCTGCATAATCATCGTTTCAGCATAAAATCTCAATGCGTCCATCCGCAATAGTCACAACCTATGCTGCTCAATGTAAAGTCAGTATTATAACAGAGCTTTATCACAGGTCAGAACACATAATACGTCACAGCAAAGTTGTTTTTGAGGCCTATGACTGTGTATTTCAATCAAGTTTAAACCATTTAGGCAAAATAAATTTTAGAATATGTATAGCTTGTAAGAAGGATGAATTGCATTTCATTATTTATACAATAAAGACTATTAAGTGTTATTTATTATTATTATTTGATCTATAAGTTGCAGTGTAGGATTTAAATCAAACTTTGCTGATCAACACATACTTAAAACACATGCATATACACCTATAAATTACTCGCATATAAACCTTTACTATTAGATGTTCCGAACATTCATTCATTCATTTATTTTCTTTTCGGCTTAGTCCCTTTATTAATCCGGGGTCGCCACAGCAGAATGATCCGCCAACTTATCTAGCATATTTTTACGCAGCGGATGCCCTTCCAGCCACAACCCATCTCTGGGAAACATCCACACATTCTCAATCACACTCATACACTACGGACAATTTAGCTTACCCAATTCACCTGTACCGCATGTCTTTGGACTTGTGGGGGAAACCGGAGCACCCGGAGGAAACCCACGCAACCACGGGGAGAACATGCAAACTCCACACAGAAATGCCAACTGACCCAGCCGAGGCTCGAACCAGCGACCTTCTTATGTTCCGAACAATATATATGAAATTTGATTATATACACAAACTTGATGCATGCATACACCCACATACACTCGCTTATAGATATAAACTCGATCCTTGCATATACAACCTTAACACACACACATACATTTATATTCACTACACGGTGCCTCATATTAATCTTAGCCATATTTTATGTGCTTATAATTGGTTTATTGTATTTTATGCCGATGCAATGCTCGACACATTTTCATCTGCTTTAATGATTTTTAATTATTTTAAATCGATTTTGAATTTTTTCTGAGTAGTCCATTTACTAATTTCGCAATATAGAGCAGTGGTTGGGATATATAAAGTCACGTGGCTCTTTAAAAAATGCATTTGGCAAAAAAAAAAAAAAAAAGAAAAAGAAATGGCTCTTTGCTGAAAAAAAATGGCTCTTTGCCGACCCCTAATATAGAATATATTGCATAAAAATTTTTATTTTATAATGCCATTTTTTTTTTTACAATAATTGTGCGTCCCTACCATGACACACTATACACTTATGCACTATTATGCACTTACAGACTAAACAGCATAATATATGTAGTGTTGTCCCAAATGGAACACAATTTTTTTTTACTAAGCGGAAATTCTATTTTTTTCCCTGATGACATTTGACGGTTGCTAAATTAGTAAACTAAATGACCAAAGTACCAAATAATACCTGCCATGAGTATAACTGCATTCACCTTTGGCAGGCGGTATAATCACTCTCGTAGGAGAAATTTGCTTTTACAATCCAACATCAATAAAGTTATCCAACATGTGCACTAGGCATGGGATGATAACCGCTTTTAAGGTATACTGTGGTATGGAATAGTCAAGGTTATCATACCGCCAAAATTTTCTGCTATACTGTTCCTAAGGTATGTATAAGATTTTTATTTACATTTTTTTGTTTGTTTTTTTAGGTGTAAATTGTAAAGAAATCTGTGTTTTCGAAACAAATGAAGACCGCAGAAGTCAATGATTTACTTGAATTATTTAGCCTGACATGTTTACTGCCCCAAAAATGTTTTAAATGTTTCTCAAAATAAAATATATCGTGTTCAAAGGGGAAAAAGTTTTTTTTTTTCAGTAAACACAATACCGCCATACCGTGAAACCATGATATTTTTATCCAAGGTTATCATACTGTCAGAATCTTATACCTTCCCATGCCTAATGTGCATCGATAGCTCCACCCCTACCGCTACCTGAGCAAAGCTGTGGTCGTCGAGTGTGTGAAGTGTCCATCATTACACACTTCATTTTACCGGTCAAAGAAGTGCATCAACTGGGTAAAGAGCACTTATTATTTTTAGAGTTTTCAGTGTGAACACACTATTATACTACAAAATGCCATAGAAAAGTGCATAAGTATGAGATTTGGGACGCACCTCATGTTTCACCTAAAAGTCATTCATTCATTCATTTTCTTTTCGGCTTAGTCCCTTTATTAATCCGGGGTCGCCACAGCGGAATGAACCGCCAACTTATCCGGCATTTGTTTTACGCAGCAGATGCCCTTCCAGCCACAACCCATCTCTGGGAAACACATCCATACATTCTCATTCACACACATACACTATGGACAATTTAGCTTACCCAATTCACCTGTACCGCATGTCTTTGGACTGTGGGGGAAACCGGAGCACCCGGAGGAAACCCACGCAACCACAGGGAGAACATGCAAACTCCACACAGAAATGCCAACTGGCCCAACCAGGACCTGCCCCAACCGGGGATCGAACCAGCGACCTTCTTGCTGTGAGGCGAACGTGCTACTCACGCGCCACCGTGGCGCCCTCACCTAAAAGTCATTTTAACATATTCTAACATATTTAAGTTAATATATTAACTTCTTTTTCTTTTTGTGCACAAACCCCTTTCCAAATCGACATGATTTGAGAGTGAACTGCCCTGAAATTCACTTTGTAGGTCACATTTGTACACTTGCCCTTCATCGAAAAATTAATTCACTCTGTTGTGAGCACTTGTTCGCTTTTACATCCAAATTGGAACAGGACCACAAGTGTCCATGGTAGCAGGGACAGGTCACAGCCCAGTGGCACATATGAACACAGTCAGAACACGTCCCAAATGGACCGCTGTGTTGACAGATCTTCTGACATGACCCAAATGAATCCCCAACACCCCAACTGAGCCCGCTGACTGGCCTGATTCAACCAGCTGGGACATCTGGAGTCAAGAATTACACTGGCGGTTCAAGAGGAGAAGCAAGGGCCAGCTGGATGTGAGAGAAAGAGGGGAAGAGGACAGTCACCAGCCTCATGTTGCATTCCCCTTACACTGGTGACAACATGGAGAATGTGAGAGGAAGAGAGAGCGAGATGGCCCTTGAACAGACACACTGACTAGCCCAGAGGAACCAACTAGAGAGAAATGCCAGACAGAGTGAAATATGATGTTTTCACTTTGTCAAAGGATTTTCCGACTCCTACAGAGTCATCTTACGAATGTAGCCTATTTAGTTTTAAACCATGCCAGGGATGTTGATTAAATGTTTTATCAACCAACAGATGAATCAGTTGTGCATTTGCATTCTGGTGGAGAAAGCACAGTCGGAGGGGGGCTGGAGAGCTTCAGTGAGAGACAGAGACATGGAAAAGAAGAGAGCAAGTTATAAGTAAAAGATCTCTGGCAGCCTACAAATGCAGAACAAAAGAAACGATTTGCATACAAATCAAATTGTATCATCTCAGTCTCCCAATGCCTGTTGTGCAATCAGAAGCACAGATGCATTCAAAGCCCTGCGAGAACAGGACACCTCTATTCGAAGACACAGGCCAAATGTTGCTACCGTCATTTTAGAGGAGGGAGAGAAAGGTAAGAAAGGCATATCCATACAAATGGTGAGACGAAGATACATGTGAAGAATAAATGATAAAAAAAAGTAAACAATTTTAAGCATGAAATGAGATGAACACTCGCACATAAACTCTTTATTTTCATCTGTAAACTCTAAGCAATAAAAAATTAACTCCTCTCAGCGCAGGGAGAATTGACAAGCGAGATATTCAGTAGAAATCCTTTTTGAGATCATTCAGCCTGTTCGATTCCAATGCTAAGTCCTCCAGCTTTCTGCTATAAAGAGCCCACATCAATATTCTGTCGACTTTAATCCCTCCACCGGAGGAAAAAAAGAGACGTCAAAATGAGGTAAAGGAAATGTGGGGGCGAACTGCAGGCCTGCTGAAGCTCAATAAACCCCACCGAGGAGGACACATTAAAGTGTGTCACGGCTTAAGGCCACCACCAGAGGGCACGCTTACTTGACTTTTGAATGCTGTTAGATTTTTTTTATACTATATGACTATCGGATACGATTGCATTTTGATCAGTTGTATTTACAGCATGTTTATTATATGTCTCATCATAATAACAATTTAAACCAAAAAATGAGATTTCAATATATGAAGATTGCAAACGGAGTGATTCAATTTGACTATATTTATAAGCTTATGCATTTATTGTCCCTCTTTTTAAATTGCATAACATCAAAAGAACAAATTAATAGGGAAAAAAACAAAAAATGAATAAAATTACAGGGGATATATAAATAACAAAAAATGCATAAGAAAACCAAAATTGCATACATCCTTATAGCTTTTTTATTTTTAATGTCTTTTAAGGTTTTGATATAATACTTAAGATCAATTTTAAACAAATAAATGTTAGGTTTATCATTTGACCATTTTTGTTTGTGTACATGGTACTTCCCATATATAATCATTGGATTAATTAACAATTTTTGCTCCAAAGTTTAATTATTATTGTTATATATCAAAAAGATATATTTATAAGAAAACTGAATTTTTATTTTTGTAAGTTTAAATATAAGATATTCAACATCAAACCAAAACATTTAGGTATATGTGCACTCAAGAAACATGTGTTTTATCGATTCCTCCTCTAATTAGCTTAAGTATTAAAAACAAATCCCTCACACCCCTGTTCATCAAGAAATGTTAACATCAAGATTACAATTTTTTTCTCTTTTGGTGGGGAAATTAAATTGCAATGTATGGATGACCACAAACTATAAAGTGTTCAAATGTGGTGCACTGAAATACACCATCAAAAAGATTCCAAATAAAGAAGAGTGTCAGGCTAAGGAGATTGTATCCTACTGAACCTAAATATCTCATTGACAAAGTTATCAAGCTTGAAAGACCTTTCGTCAAAATTTATCAGCTTTATCTGAAACTGCATACTCACTGATTTGTAAATAGTAGCCAAAAACGCATTATAGCAGTACTTGTGAAACTGGGGAAAAGTATACTGATCTTAAACTACTAGACTCTAAAGATTGCAAAAAAGGCAAACTATTTGTTTTAAAAATGGCAAATTTTTTAAGAGTTCTTGGAACTGTAAGTGTTCTGATGAATTTAAACAATAGTGTCCACTACATATAAAGGAAGGGGTAGACCTCAAAAAGACTGAGAAATACAAGAGCAACTGCTTTGCAGCAGACCATGCAGCACAGGGCAAGAAAACAACACTTAGAAACCCATATAATAAAAGTGTGATCAATTTTACCTTGCAAAATGTAGGCCGCTTCAGTGTGTTTTCACGAGAAGACCACTAGAGGGAAGACCCTTCCTTTGCCATTAGACTTGCGAAGACTGTCAAAAGCATGATGACAAATAAAGTACGTTAGAACGTTTAATCGAATAAGACAGCTATACTACAAGTTTAGTTAACTTAAATTTACAACATTAGTAATTAATATAAGAAATCGTAAATAATACTAACAAAATAGCTTTTTTCACAAAGAACAAAGATATTGGGCCTGCTTTCAGAAGTCGCTGGTAACGTTGAGGTAAACAAGTGAAAGAGCTCATTTCTACGGCTAATAATGCAGGGAACATAACTTTATGACATATGTGTAAATATCCATCTGATATTTAATCCAATTGCCCCAGTTTTGTTGTAAAATACGTTAAGTCTTTTTGCAGAACCATTAGCCCTGGTTTAGCGTGGATCCTAACTCGGTATTACGCCACGTGTAGGCCTCGGCTTTTAAGCAACAGACAAACAACCATAAACTAAACCATTCTTACCTCATTTAATGTCCGTGTGTTTGTACAGTCAGAGAATACAACCAGGTACTGCTCGGTCCTTAATTAACTGCAAGTATACTATTATTTGCTAGTCAGTATGCGTAAATAGTCATTACATCGCTTGAGGTCGCTGTGCTGTTTATTTTTGCCGCCACTGACTGTATCCGAGAGTATCCAACTGTGTCACGCGGTAGTCGTTCTCATTTACGCACCGTCGTGAACGCCCTGGACCGCAGTTTTATTTATTTATTTATTTATTTAAATATACTATTTGTTATTTTTGTAGAAAAATGTATGTATAACTTACATATACTTTACTTAAACTTTTTTTGTTAACTTATTTTTTTACTTTTTGCTTGCTCCATTCTTTAACCCCTTTGCTGTCGTTGTCACTCCACTTGTTCATATTTGAAAATGATATATATGACACCTATATATGACACCTGACAATTTTAGAACACCTGATCATTTTGCTTCCAGAACATGATTTCATATTGTCACTGAAAAATGCAGTAATTTTTAACTTTATTATTTGGCATGTCCAGCTTTTCCAGCAAATACAGCAGCACATGTCTGACATGTCAATATATTAACTTTAACACTAATGTTATTCATTGTCTTCTGCTAGCTACTAAAACCAAAAACCAAAGCAATTTCCTTATTGTCCTTAGTTCTATTTTATGGTTTATATAGCTTATATGATGACTCCACCTTAGATATTTAATTAATCTTGTTAATTTCTGTGGACCTTTTATAAACAACTCACTATTTATTAGGGTGTATTTTTACTAAAATATAAATCATATGTAAGACAGAGTTTGCAAAAGTAGGCCTACTGCCTACCAACTATTGATAAATAATCAATTGTTAGATAGCCTATCAATCTATGGTAACAGTAAGGTAATATGATAACGCAGGGTAAAGAACCTCACTTTAACTGTGTAAAACGTAAACTTGAAACTTGGTTCGGTGCTACTGGGTGCGCGCACAAACAACTCTAGCTCGCTCGCTCCCGCTGCCGTCTCCTATTTCACTGCTCTCCCAAATTCTTGGATCTGGAGGCTGCGCAGTCCCTCTCCAACCCCAGCATCAGGAAAGTGCGTGTGCAAGCAGAACCCTTTCCACAGACCACGAAAGCAGGATGTGTCGCTGAGGAAAAGAAAGAGCATTTGCAGTGCAGTCGAACAAACTTGGAGCTTGGAGAACACGTCTGAAAGGGCTGTTCGCCACCCTATATTTAATACACGGTCATCTCGGAATCGGACCAGCATGATGTCCGTTAAGTTTTTCAACTGTAGGCATATTGTCCTTAAAGTTTTCCTCGTGCAGTTTCTTGCTTCCCTGCAAACTTTTGCTGCGCCCTCACCCATCATAAAGTTCCCCGGCGATGATGCCGCTCACACAGACAAAGAAGTGGCTCTGGTGAGTGATCTTTCGTATTACGAGAGTAACGAAACCGTTAGAAAGGCTTTAGGAGTGACTGATGTTTATTACTTGTTATAGATAGACCTGTAATAATTATTTTGCTTAACTAAACAGAAATGTAAGATATTTTTATTGTACATTTGTATTAAAATTATTGTCATTTTGGTCACTGTCAGTTTTACTAACATAATTATATGGCTATTTAAAGGATTGGTGGTTCATGATGATATGCCAGTTCATAATGATATCCCAGTCATTATTGGGATGTCTATGAAAAATCTAAAGGACAACAACAGTGTTTACATGGTGGTTAGGAATATGTTGAGTGCCTTAAAGTTTCAGTAATTCAAACTCTCTCTCTCTATCTCTCTCTCTCTCTCATTGTATATATTTTTTTCACAGCACTACTTAAATAAGTTCTATGGCTGCCCTAAAGACAGGTGTAATCTGATGGTGTTGAAGGACACGTTGAAGAAAATGCAGAAGTTTTTTGCTTTGCCAGAGACAGGGGAGATCGACCAGAAGACAGTAGAGATCATGAAGAAACCACGATGTGGGGTTCCTGATGTGGCCAATTACAATTTCTTTCACAGGAAGCCCAAGTGGGGACAAAAAAACGTTACCTACAGGTTTGTGTTTACTACAGACCATGGTTAACTAAGGCTTTCCACTGTTTGTCACTCATTCTAAAGCCCAAAGTGTGCTTTGATTTTATGCATTTGTGTACTGTGCCCATGACACAAATGCAATGATCAGAATAGTATGCGCATACATGTGCACTGTTTGATTTAGAAAAAAATGTAAAGACTAATCAAGAAACTACTGAAGATGAACAACAGATATCCCTTGACCAGTGCTTGTGTGATGGCAGTCAAACATTTATGCAATTATAATTTAATTGATTGCAAATACATTTTATTAATTCATAACTATAAGAGGAAAAAATGTGCATACAAAAATGTATCTTTCTAGTGAATACTGTATGCTGACCACGTCTTTGTGTGCACACTATCAAGTTGTACATTTAAAAAGTTCCGTAGAAAACTAAGCATAATGTAGTCCTGACTTTATAAAAAACATATTTCATATCTCTTTCATCAGCATATTAAAATGTGATCTTTAGAGTAAGTATTAGCTTGAGAGTAAGAATTTTCCTAGCTAGAGAAGATTAAAAACAGTAACATTTTTGAGTTAATTTGTCATTTTAAAATACAAAGAACAAATCCCAACATATCTTTCTTGAATGTTCCCAGTGGAGGTTTTGTGGCTACTGCTGTTGGTGGATCTTAAAAAACAACAACAATCTAAAAGTTGTGCTGATGACAGAATATGCAAGAAAAGTTTGGCTCTGACTGAATACTTACTTTGAAAGAACTGGCAAGTAATCAGACTCAATGAATGTGATCAAAAGTTCATTGTTGTAAAAAGCATAAGTTGGGTTCTTGAGGATATTTTCTGGGCTGCATGTCCTGACAGTGTTTCCGTTTTATGAGTCACGATGACCACAACTATGTTGTTCTGCAGTACAAAGTAAAAAGTTTGGGCCACGTACTGTATGGAAATGGATCAGCCTTAGATATTCTGCCAGCATCAGCTTTGCTGATTTAACCTTCACTATATTTAAAAATGCATTGACATGTTAGGCTTTATATGAATCACAAGTAAACATTCTAATTCTCAACTTACTTTGAAGCGGAGACCACTCAAAGTAAGGTCTTTGGAGTGAGAGGGGCACTATTGTGTCATAATGAAGCTATTTGAAATGCACTTGGCAAAAGGAAGTACAGAAAGGCCACCATTTCCATTTTCAACTGGAAGTTAACTTGAAGAAGCAAAGCAGTAACAACAGTAATATCTTATTATTGCTGATAATATGTTCCATATTGTATATTTATAATATTTAAGTTTCAAAGATATGTGTGTGTTTATAATAGATTTTTAAAACTCATCTCTTTTATGGATGTTTGCAGGAATAATAACTATTATCTAGCTTTTACTTATGAACTAAATATTAAACGCAACGTAAGTATAAGTGATATTCATAAAAAATATATAAAACTATTATTCCTTTAATAATTGTGCAATAATTAGCTAAGCTTCTCTTTTTTGTCAGTTGTTATACTGTGCTTGTAGGCTGCTTTGTGATTTGACTCTAGTATATAGCATAATCTCAAAGATGCCTCATTGCCATAAGCGGAGTTAGCATTCATTGGCTGGGCTTTCATTCAAGAGTGCTCACACAAAGAAAGTTTCATTAAATGTGTAGCCTAACCTGGGTATTCAACCTTGTGTTGTTGATATTGTTGTGATGATGGCTGCATGGAAGGTTCCTTGTTGTCACTGTAAATGCTATCACTTGTGTTATCTGGTCAGCATAAGAGTACTTCAGCCCATGCTTTTATAGAACTATTGAAAGGCTTTGAAAGCATTTATAGTAAAATATAATATTATTTTTTATAATATTAGCTGTAAAATTTGGTTGATGTTGCTCCTATTTTCTGTAGGGACCATTAGAGGCTCTTGTAATGCCAGAACAGGATTGGATTTAAAAGTCCTGGTTTTGTTTTGAAGCGGTGCTCCCTACTTAGGAGAAAAACACCATGTTGCACACTACATCTGATCGATATAACCAGCTGTCTTCTCATCAATGTGTGTGAATCACCTATAATAACCTGGTAGTAGGTAGTTTTGGTAAATCGTTTTTGGGCAGGGAAATTGGAAAATGTAGGATGCATATTTTGCCTCTAATGGTTTGCTGCTTGAAATACTAGTTGCAGTCTCTTTTATTGCATGTTTGAGCAACTTTTTGAGCAAAAAGAAAACGCAGTAAAATGAAAAGTAATTGAGTAAATGAACAATATTAAATAAATATATTAAATAGAAAAATACACAAATAGAAAAAAAAACATGAGGAGTAACAAATATTTCTGTATTTTCCCAAAAAATGTGGAATAATTGACTGGAAAGTCAAGTAAAGCTGATATTGTTTTCTTCAACAGAATCTTAGGGCACACCCCAGATCTGGATGAAGATACAATTGATGATGCTTTCTATCGTGCGTTTAAGGTCTGGAGTGATGTCACACCTCTGAAATTCACCAGAATCATGGATGGAGAAGCCGACATCATGATTAACTTTGGCCGAAATGGTATTCTCGAAAATCTTTTGTCTGTCTTTCTGAAAAATGTTTTTGGTCAAAAGTTACTAAGCTACTGAAACCTCAGCTTCTTTCAGTTAGAATTTTTCAGAATTAAAGCTAACCACAGTCATTTTGGAAAATCTTAACAGTTTATTTGCCTCGGAGGCTGATTTACATTGTGGTTGTCTTGGCTGTGCAAGACAATTACTAAAAACATACCAGCAGTTAGAAAACTGCCACAGTCTAAATCTTTCCAGAGTAAGCTGAAAATTTCAAATTATAACACTTAACCACTCCTGAAGGTAAAGTTCGCCCAAAAATGACAATTCTGTCATCACAAAAAAACATATTATAGAGAATGCTTGACAAACAAAACAGTTGATGACCATTGACATAAATAATATATTGTCCTACTATGGAAGTTAATGGCTGGTGTCAACTGTTTGGTTGCAAGCCTTTTTTTTTAAATACCATTTTTTGTGCTCAGCAGATTAAAGAAATGATCAGAAATCTTTTCTGTTTTTTCTTTTGGAGGTGAACAACGCATTTAGGGCATGTGTCCCCTGAAGCGTTTTTTTATTTTATTTTTTATTTTATTATTTTTTTATCATTATTTTAAATTTTTAAAAAGCCAGCTGCATAACCAGATGCAGAGCATGTGATTAACACTTAACATCTTGCTTCGACAGTTGGAGAAGGGCACATAGCACCTGAAAAGATTTAGTGGAAACGTATCCATAAAACTGTGATTATTTGCCCAAAACACTGCACGGAATTAAAATCAGCATTTGAGTTAAAAATGGAATTGTTTTGTGTAGAACATGGTGATGGTTACCCATTTGATGGCAAGGATGGTCTGCTGGCTCATGCATTTGCCCCTGGTCCTGGTATTGGAGGAGACTCTCACTTTGATGATGATGAGCAGTGGACTTTAGGAGAAGGACAAGGTATCTGCAAATGTCTTGATTCTGGGCACTTGTAGTCTCTTTATGTTTAATTAATTGTTTTTGATTGTTTGTTAAATGTCATACAGCGGTCTCTCTCTTTCTCTCTCTTCTGATGTAGTGGTAAAGGTGAAGTACGGTAATGCAGAGGGCGAGTTCTGTAAGTTTCCTTTCTTGTTCATGGGTAAAGAGTACAGCAGCTGCACGTCTCAGGGTCGAGATGATGGGTTCCTTTGGTGCTCCACCACATACAACTTTGATGATGATGGAAAGTATGGCTTCTGTCCTCATGAGCGTGAGTACTCTTTGTGCTTTAGTTTTAAAGTACAATATAATTTGACTCTGCTTCTAACCAAAGCGACGCAAGGTTCAGACGGTTACCGCTCAGACAAAATTGTGACACACACAGTATCATAACTGTAATATGGTGTGTCATAATCACTGACTCACTGAGTTTTGTGTTCCTTCCTCTGTTGCAGTCCTGTTCACATTGGGTGGAAATGCAGATGGAGCCCCTTGTAAGTTCCCTTTCACATTCCAGGGTGACAAATATGACAGCTGCACCACCTCAGGCAGGGATGATGGGTACCGGTGGTGTGCCACCACCGAAGATTATGACCAGGACAAGACTTATGGATTCTGTCCTGAGACAGGTCAGTCGAAAATAAATCTGACCTACAATACAGTGTAACTCGCTGCAAACAGAAATATTATGGTTTTCACAATAAACATTAAGCAGCTCAACCTTTTCAGCACCAAAAATAAGAATGGTTTCTTGAAATCTGAATATTGTTCTGATTTCTGAAGTGTTGTGTGAATTCTGTGAAGTAATGTTTACTGAAAATTCAGATTTGAATAAGCTGCATATAATAAATACAATTTTAAAATTGATTCAAGTAGAATAGCAACTGCATGCTTTAAATAATAATGTTAACAATGCTACTGTTTTTACTAAATTTTGAAGTTTTGAATGGTAGTATTGAATACATTAGTGCATATATCATATACTTATATAAAGTATAAGTATAGACATATAGAGCGGGAGAAATAAGTACGGAAAACGTCGCCGTTTTTCTCAAAAAACATATTTCTAAAAGTGCCGTTGACTTGAAATTTTGACTTTGAAATTTTTACCCTGGATGTTGGTAACAACCAAAGAAATCCAAGTATGCAAAGAAAACAAATCTAATTAGTTTAAAAATTTAATTATGCATAATTAAATGATACAGGGGAAAAGTATTGAACACATGAAGGAAGGGATGTGTAGAAAGGCAGTGAAGACCTAGACAGCAGCTGAAATCTCTCAGTAGTTATTCAGCAACCCTCTGCCCTTCGTCATTGTAAATTAATATTAGCTGCTTCAGTCCAACATCTACATCATCAGGAGGATGAAATTGAAACCAGGGTGAACTTTTCAGCAAGACAAGGATCCAAAACACAGCCAAAGAAACTCGCAAATGCTTTCAGAGAAAGAAAATCAAGCTTTAGATTGACTCACCCAATCGCCTGACTTGAATCTAATATAAAGTACAAAATAAAGATCAGATTTGACAGACGAAACCCACAGAACAGAGTTTTACACTCTATTGAATTCTGTGAAAAACTCACACCTGAGCAATGCATGTGACACTCTTTCTGCTCATGAGAGCCGTCTATGAGCTGCCATCACCAAAAAAGCCTTTTATTAATTAATTCATTCATTCATTTTCGACTTAGTCCCTTTATTGATCAGGGGTCGCCACAGCAGAATGAACCGCCAATTTATCCAGCATATGTTTTACTCAGAGGATGCCTTTCCAGTTGAAACTCATTACTGGGAAATACGCATACACTCTCATTCACACACATACACTACAATTAAACTTACCCAGTTCACCTACAGTATACCGCATGTCTTTGGACCGTGGGGAAAACCGGAGCACCCGGAGGAAACCTATGCGAACACGAGAAGAAAATGTGTGCAAACTCCACACAGAAATGCCAACTGACCCAGCCGGGACTCGAACCAGCAACCTTGTTGCTGTGGGGCGACAGCACTACCCACTCATTTTTCATATTTTTATTGTGTTTTACTAAAATCTGGTTCAACTACACGTCAACGGCACCTTTAGAAATTTTATTCCCAGCTTATTTTCCCCGCTGTAAGTAAACATATTTGTAAAGACAATACATAGATTCTAGTTTTTATGAAAGTGTTTCGTTGTTCTATGGGTTTATGAGTTATGTTATGTGTTGTATTTATATTAACCCTCCTATGACATTTACAGTGTTTTATTTTTAGGAATTTAATTTATTTTAATTTAGCTGGTATAAACACATTTTTATTAAAATAAATAAATGCATACAAATTTATATCAACATTATTAACCCTCTTAAGATTTTTTTCAAGTGGCTACAGAACAAACCACTGTTATCCAATAACTTACTAAAAAAATGTACCTGACTTGCTTAGTTAACCTTACTTACCAGGCCTTTATGTTGCACTTTAAACTGAATAGTAGCACCTTACAAAATAGCTAGAAACTACTATGTACAGCTATTAAATTTCAAAGCAGTATTGTAATGCATGCACTTCCTGACAGCTTTACAAAGAATTATGATGTAAACAACAAACATTTAGACATATATTATGATCATAAATGGACATCCTAATGGACATACAACGACGCAATCAAAAGAGAAATTGTATTAAAGACCTTAGATCAGTAATACATTTGGTTTTTAAGGTCAGTTATTTGCTCCAGTTTTCAACAGACTGTAAAAGTTTCTCTTCTTTTTATTACGGTATATTTTCCATTGTGTTAGTGATTTGGCATAAGCAAGGCAGGAGCACAGAAATCCTCATCTGGTTGCAATTCCCTGGGAATGCAGACCTCTCTTCCTATTTGTGTATGTGTGTGTGCTGAAGTCAAGTATGGTGCAAGCCGTCACTTTAAATTGGAGTTTTGGACCACAGACCCATACTTCAGCTCAACTTTAACAAAACACAGCTCTGTTTATGCCGTGAAACTGGTATGACCTTCATTTTGAGTCTGTTGAGTCAGTGTGATTCAGACTGTTGTGTCTGTGTAGTTGAGAAGGACTCTTGCCTTACGCTTCTCTTTTCTGTTGTTCTTCTTTAGGTTTAGATGCAGTGATCTAATATGAGGGTTTACCACTAATTATTGCTTGCATTATAGCTTGTGACATCATATTTAAAAAAATCAATCACAGCTCCTTTTGTGTCTCTTCTTACTGTTTTAATTGTTGTTAAGCAATATGCTGCTGGTTTATTTGTATTTGTTGATTTTGTAACACTTTATTTTGAATTTCTGTTACTATAAGGTGCTATTTACTATTACGCATTTTTAAAAAAAAATTATTTCACTTTTTGTAATTTTTGTTTTAAAACGCCTGTGTTTTGTTAAGGTTACAGTTGGCATTCACGCTATTCTGGCATCTACAACTGGCAAAAAAACCTTGCATTTTAAAAATGTTAAAGATCCCTGTTTTATTTTGGAAATGCTGAGACTAAAATGCAGTTTTTGAAAACAGTCATGGCTATCCACAATCACTCTCTGACTGGTCTTTTGGACTATTGTATCATTCCCTGATTTGTCAACACCCTCTCATATGACCATTATGCACCTGGTAGACAGCAAGTATGGATGCACAAAATATGTGCATTTCCAGTGAGCATGAATGATTGCATTCTGCATTTTTGGCCTGTATAGTGTGGACAGAGTTTGCTTTTCTGAAGTGCAATAAAAATACTAGTCTTTGATGAGGAGCATTTTCAATATAAAATGACAATTCGCAAGTTTAAACAGCACCTAAGTAACTTTGCAACTACATGTCAACTAAAAGTTTTGACATCTTAGTGACTATAGGTAACTTGACTATACAGTAGGTAGGGCCCACAGGAAATCTGCATGTGCAGAAATCCGCAGATTTCAGCAGATTTTCAGCCCATCATTGAGTCTATTTATTTAGTTGTGTGTGAATGTGTAAATTTATATTTATTCAGCTTTTATATTAATTTCAGTAATATTACTGACTACTTTGAAAACGTTCATATGATTTAAAAGTAATAATTTCTGTCTTGTAGTAGATATATAGTAGATATATTATATGAGAGACTTGCTTTGTTTACCAAATAAATGGATCTAATAGAATTTGCATTGTAAGCTTTAAAAAAGTTTTAAAAACAGTTAAAAATGTATAATTTATTATTGTACATATTAAGTTATCGTTCCTATTCACCCAAAATCATTCAGCATAAATCTGCAAATCTGTCCTTACTATTGGTGACTATAGGTAACAAGGCAAGGAAAAACGTAGACCACAATACCTTAACCCTAAGCTAACCAACTGGTAGTTAGTTGACGTAAGAGCAATGTGAACAGCAATAGTAAATAGAACATGTAAAGGGGAATGTTAGCCTTTCTCTGAGGAGTTTGCATGTTCTCCCCGTGTTGCTGTGGGTTTCCTTCGGGTGCTCCGGTTTACCCCACAGTCCAAAGACGTGGTAGGTGAATTGGGTAAGCTAAATTGTCCGTAGAGTATGTGTGTGAATGCAAGAGTGTATGGGTGTTTCCCAGTGTTGGGTTGCAACTGGAAGACATATGTGTGAAACATATGCTGGATAAGTTGGTGGTTCATTCCACTGTGGCAACCCCTGATTAATAAAGGGACTAAGCCGAAAAGAAAATGAAAGGCTTTACCTTTATGCTTTTCTAATGATTATTTTGCTATTGCCAACTTTTAGGTGTTTTTGTATTCATTAATTGTATTTTTTTTTTCTGCACAGCAATGTCAACATCCGGAGGAAATTCAGATGGAGCACCCTGTGTGTTCCCCTTCAAATTCTTGGGCGAAAGTTATGACTCCTGCACCACATCAGGGCGCAATGATGGGAAAATGTGGTGCGCTGTCACCAAAAGCTTTGACGACGACCGCAAATGGGGCTTCTGTCCTGATCAAGGTGGCACAGAAATATTTTTTTGATTCTTATGTGTGATTGTTTTTATAATTTCAAGCTCGACAAAAATATTCTGTTCTTTAATGGCATACAAAAGCACTATGGATTACTGAGACATGTTGTGATCCTATATATTTTTATGTAGCTTAAGTCAGTTTACTAAATCAGCATCTGTTTTATTCTCAGGCTACAGTCTATTCCTTGTGGCGGCCCATGAGTTTGGTCATGCGCTGGGTTTAGAGCATTCTGAGGACCCCGGAGCTCTTATGGCTCCTATCTACACATTCACCAAAACCTTAAGGTTGTCTGATGATGATGTCAAAGGCATCCAGGAGCTCTATGGTGAGTGTGACATGAAGATGATGTATACAGTAGCCATGGAAATAATTAGTTTCTCTGGATTTACAATTCGTTGTTATGTTTTTAAGTAGATGCCTTTTTCTTGCAAATTACTGATAACGTTTCCTCTACATTTACATTAATACTGATGCTTGGAGCATGAAATGGCAATTGGTCAAAAACAACAGAAAATACAGTATGCCATACTTTCAGATATATTTATATACATTTTTAGACAACACAATAGCAATGTTTTAACTTCATGACCAATATTTGCCGGAATAACCCTGATTTTCCGTCACAACAAATTAAAATGCTTGTTTTCTGCAAAGAAAAAAAGAAAGAAAATTCTCTTAATATTTTTTTTATTTTAAATTAGAAAGAAATGCTATCAGACTGTTATTAAAAACTAACTCCTATAGTAAATTTACAGAAACTGAGAGCATTCAGGTGGTCATTTTAACATTCCATTCAGTATTGATTCATTCTGATGTTACATTGATTGTAATCATATTTAAAGTGCTTTGACTTCTTTACTCTTCTTTTCTCTCTACAGGAGTACCTACAGACAAACCATTGCCCACTCACACCCCACCAGTCACACCAATGGATGTATGTAATGAAAACATCATATTTGATGCTGTAGCCCAGATCAGAGGAGAGATCTTCTTCTTTAAGGACAGGTAATCCATAAAGGACACTCATTCGTTTTATTTTCATCTTAGTCCCTTTATTAATCAGTGGTCGCAACAGCTGAATGAACCATAAACTTATCCAGCATATGTTTTACTTCTAGCCACAACCAAACACTGGGAAAACACCCATACACTCTTGCATTCCCACACATACACTACACCCGGAGGAAACCCACTCGAACACGGGAAAACATGCAAATTCCACACAGAAATGCCAACTGACCCAGCTGGGGCTCAAACCAGCGACCTTGCTGTGAGGTGATCGTGCTATCCGCTGCGCCACCGTGACTCCACAAAGCAGGAGTCACCAATCTCAGTCCTGGAGGGCCAGTTTCCCTGCAGGGTTTAGCTCCAACTTGCCTCGACACACCTGCCTGGGTGTTTCAAGTATAACTTGTAAGACCTTGATTAGCTTGTTTAGGTGTGTTTGATTAGGGTTGGAGCTAAAATCTGCAGGACACCGGCCCTCTAGGAACAAGTTTGGTGATCCCTGCCATAAAGGACACTCAGTTCAAAGAATTATTTTTTAACTATAAACGCATTCCCAAAGTAGATTGAAATTAATGTTTGTATATTTGAGCAAGATTACAATATTGTGTTTTTTATAATATGCAAAAATCTGACCAGTAAAATAGGACATCTTGGTCCACAGCAGCAAATGCCGTGTGCACAACTGTTGGTAGCGGTTATTTCATTTCAGCTTTTGCTGGCAGGGAATGCTCAATTCATCTGTTTTCAGTGGTTTCAAAATCTTTCTGCTTGCATGCACAGGAAATGGCCCCATGGCCATCTGGGGAAAACTTCATGACCCAGTTTATCTGCCTATTAAAAAACTTCAGCATATCTTTTTGAGATCGTTATGGATAGGAGTAATGGCTTTATAGTGGTTGGAATAACAGGATGACGATTTAAACAGCACAGGAATCATGCTGATGTTTTAGCCACATTGTTAGTTCAGAATTCAGAAAAATAGTAAGCATGATGGTGGTGAGACTGGCTAGAGAAGGGAAAGTCCACAAATCTGATCCCACTTTACAAAAACAAAATACCTCAGCACAGACATTACCATATCAGGGGCAATTTTTTAGTCCTTTGAGCACATAGTTTGTCTGAATGATGTTAACTGGGAATATTTAATGGGAGACTAAATTTGCTGACATTTGCTACAGACGATCAAACAAACTTTTTTAAAGCAATGTCCTATAGGAGACATAAAACTTTTTTGTAGGAAATTTAACCCTTAAAGAGTATTGTAACAAATTATTTGCCCAAACTGTGAAACTGCACCCTCTCTCTGACAGTAGCATTTGGGTAGCGTCCTATAATATTATACAACTATAATATTTAAAGAGATAGTTCACCCAAAAATGTTCATTTACTCGCTATTTACTAGGAATGGGACAGTTCATGAAAAAAATAAACCTTTCGGTTCTTTTGTCATGGTTCGCTACTTGTTTATTGACTGGTACTTGTTTATTAGCAGAGTGTTTGAAGAAGTATCTGACTGAAATGTGTGTGTATCCAATGTATACTCTCTCTCTCATGCATGTTTCTCCTGAAAGCCACTTACTCAGCCCAGGTACATTATGGCTGATTGACCTTTTGTTGTTTTTCGTGAACTATTATCTCATTAAGTTGCTTGAGTTAACCCTCTTATAATGTGGGTACTGGAGAAACAACCTAAATAAAAGTAATATGTAATATAATGTGTGATTTAAATTAACATTTATTTTGATTGCAATATGCTCTACATATACATACTCACTCATACTGAATATGAGTGAGTATGTCCAGAGCAAATATAAGGCAGTATAAGGAATGCTGTCATTGGTTTTCACTAGAAGCTCTTGAATGAATAAGAGCCGGCCACTGCCTTGCATACACCTACAGTTTGCTGATCATAGAGATCATCACAGGACCACACACACACGCACACACACACACACTGTATACTGGTTATGAGCACATTCCTGTGTCGTGCTCAGTGGGCTCTTATATTCTCTCAGCATGAGCACTTTGAAAACTCAGTCATTTATCTGTCCAGATCAAGTTACAGTACTAAATATTTAAAATATTAAGTGGTCATACTGTTGTAGCATTTTAAACATGGTAAAAAAAATCTCCAAAAGAAAAAATAACAGGACACCTTTTAATTTTCACAATCTAAAAATTGTATTTCACTTACTTTGTTTTGATTCATACTGTATGACTGTATAAATACACATATACACACAAACACCAGTGCTTTTGTTTTTGCCTTTCATTTCCATTATCTTTACTGTCCTATTTTTCAAGATAATTGGTAAAACTTTCAGTTATATATTTCCTTATCTCACCTCATTCATTTAGAAAATATTTTTTATTTTTTATTTAGTTAATTATTTTTAACAATTAAAATATTATATAATGTAATCTTTATTATTAGTTCATCTGGAGACTTTCAGATTTCACAATAGCCTACACTGCACTTGAAAATTATTGGTATAATATTAATATGCTGGATCTCTTGCGTTTTGTTCCTATGGGAGTTTGACCTAAAACTCAATCTGCCAGAACATCTCTCCATATTTTCACTGATGGATATTATTTGCCTGTGCAGGCTGAGAGTCAAAGCAGTGGAAATGTCATTATCACAGAGTTATGATCAAATTACAGTGTAATTCTGTGAATCTGAGGATCCCTGAAGCTGGAGGTCTCACTTTACTATGTGGGCAAAATGACTCCAGATCTCAGATATTCACCCAGCTGGATGAATGCGACAGCTGTTTAAGCCATTTCACACAGAAAATGGAGAAAAAGAGAGAGGAGAGTAAGGCCAGAGAGAGCTCGCCCCCAAAAAGTTCACTAATCTTTTGTTTATTCAGCTGCACCAGAAAGTCTTTATTTTATCTAATCGTTGGCTCAGATTTATAAGGCACATCTGAGGCATTTGGTAAAATGAATTCTTCTTCTGTCTCATATTGGTTCCTTTCTAGGACAGCTGCAAATAAGAACTGAACTCGGCTAGTATTTTAACTACAGTATGTGCTGTTATGACATGTTTAATTGCATAGACTGAAGAGAGGGAGGTTCTGAAAGGTTTGCAGCTCAAGAAGTGAAGCTTTGGGGCAAAATGTGTGATTACAGTTCAACTCTAACCTAATAGGGTGATCTTAAAGGCATGGTAAATAAAAATTCTGTCTTTGTTTGTGCATCCTTCACTTGTTCCAAATCTGTTTGACGTTCTTTCTTTTATTGAACACAAAAGAAGATATTTTAAAGGAAGCTGGAAACCTGTGAGCATTGACTTCCATAGAATTATTTTTTTTCTGCTATGGAAGTCAGTGGTTACAGGTTTTCTTCAAAATACCCTCTCTAGTTTTCAACACAATAAAGAAACTCATAAAGGTTTGAACCCACTTGAGAGAGAGTAATTAGTCAGTACATTTTTTACATTTGGGTGAACTATCCCTTTAAGTTAGAAAAAAAATGCTGACAGAAGCTTGAAAGATCTCTGCCTTCTGAAAAGTTTTGGCCTTTTGAAAAATAGGTCAGTGGAAAGAGGTCTGGGGTGGTTGGTATTGTTTTTGTGGTTTGTTCTGGGGCAGCAGGCAAGTTTGGACATGTCCAACTGCCTCCTAACTCACTCCTCAAACCATAATAAGAAACATCTGGTCAGTGAATCACCTCATTGTAGCTTAAATGCGACGCATGCTCTCTCTTGCTTGATTATCTCTGTGCACATGCATATTTTTGCCATAACTCTTTTTTGTTTTTGCCTAACTTTAAACCATGTTTTTATAGATTCCTCTTCAGGACGGCTGATGTCAGGAGGAAGCCGACAGGCCCTATGCTGGTGGCCACGTTCTGGAGTGAACTTCCGGAGAAAATTGACGCAGCTTATGAAAACCCTCTGGAGGAGAGGACTGTCTTCTTTGCAGGTAAATATGTTCCTTATTTTCCTAGAAAAAAGAACCAGGTGTGACACTACACTAACATGAATTTATACACCCTCTTCACTTTTTCCGGTCATATGATTTTACAGCCACATTCTTTCCAAAGAAATGGCATAAATGAGGAGATCCTAAGAAAAATGTTGACTATTTATTTTGATCTATGTCAGGTTGCGAACAATATTTTACAGATTCAAATTCCCCTCTTAAATATCAAATCTACTATTTACAGATATTTTTATTTAAACACTATTGTGCAGCAACAGTGTGAATACAGCCAACCTCAAATGGTAAAAATTCATTTATTTGGTTTATTATAATCACACTTAATAAAAAAAAGACTGCAGAAACACTTTGATTGACATTCTCCCTTTGTACATGTCATCAGAGGGGGAAAGTCCTGCCCATTAATGACGATCTTTGCCTCATTAGCATAGACAGCCCTGAGTGAGAAGCAGCCATCCACCATTAGAGTTTTCACACCGCACCTGTTTAGATTATGTCAGTGACTGTGGTATTATAAATGTGGTGTTTTGGGATGCACAATCAGACACCAGAGTCTCCATAGATTACCTTCTTCTGAGACTCTTCTTTTTTCCACAAAGATAAAAAGTCCTGTTTTAAATCTGCCGCTATGCTAACAAATAGGCGTTTGTATCTTTGCCCTTTTTTTTGGAAAGGGCACAGTCTCATTTGAATTTAAAGTGAAAGTCACCAGTCACCATTTGGATCATGGCTAAAAAGGGCAGTTTCAAAGAGTTGTGTGAAGTATTTTGAGCTGAAACTTTACATACACACTCTAGGGACATCAGACACATATTTAAAAAATTGTAAAAAGGGGCGTAATAGGTCCGCTTTAAAGGTTAAGAAAAGAATATGTATTTTTCTGGACCTGCTATGGATAAAATCTAGTGATGAATAAGTCTTGACAATACCTTGTAAAATGTTGATATCAGTAATATTGTTTGTAAAAAGGGTGTTGGAGAAAAGGTTAGTGTATGTTCATGACAATACAATTGTCACTTCCTGGGAAATTACTGTAATGCATTGATAATAAAAATCACTGGAAACCACTTTGGCTCTTTTAGTTTTTGTTTAGCTTTTTCTCCACAGTAACCAAGTCAGTAACCACATTCACGTGCAATAACACACTATGTTGTGTTATCTTAAGTTTGGAGGCAGTGTCTGATTTTTAGGAACTCAGTTGTATGAGACAGTTATGCAATCACATATTTAGCTGAAGCAAAATCACACTTTTTTGTTGTTCATCAGGAAGTGTATTTGATACATGTTTTTCCATTGTAGTTTCAGGACACAAGCTTATTGCATAAAAATTGTCTGAATAAATTGAGTGTATACATTTTTAAAGTGCATCTCTAAAATTTATGCACATCTAGATTACACACCACTTTGTTTATGCAATATTCTGAAAAAGCCAAAACAGCTAATCCTGCTCACTACCACAATTTGCAAAAATGTCAACAAAAGTTTAATAACAAAGTTCGGTCACATGACCTTCATCAGGCGTCAAACAGAATGTAGTAAACTTAATTACTTTAAAAAGAAATCATAACCAGTCACTGCTAGTAATAATTTATAACGAATAACACTCATCTACACTTGATGTATATGCAAAAATCATGTGTTCACAGGACATAAATGCATTTAAATAAATAAATTAGATGCAATATTATAATATAATATAATATAAATAATAATATAATATAATATAAAATGTGCATACATAGGATGGTGGATATAAACACTAGTAAATTATTTGAAACGGCTACCTGTATATGTTACTTATTTGTTACAGCTGTTGTTTTGTATATTAAATATTGTTCACCCTCATTCAATATTTATTGCCAATGTACAATGAAGATGCGTTTGTGTGTTCCTCTGATTTCTCATAAGCCCACACAAAACTTTTATTTATCAGTATTGTATATCAGGAATCAAGGTTTTGATATTTGTTTAAAAATATAGTAGACATGCATTTATCTTTGCATTTGTCCTCCAACCGAAATTTATATGAACCTTTTATTGTTTCTCTAGGTGATGAGATGTGGGTATATTCTGCCAGCACCCTTGAGAGAGAATATCCCAAGAAGATCTCCAGCATGGGCCTTCCTTCAGATTTACATGGAATTGATGCTGCTTACTCCTTCCACAAGACCAAGAAGACTTACATTTTTGCTGGGAATAAGTTCTGGAGGTAAATATCTCAAAAATAAGTGGACCTATTAATGTATATGTTAACTGTCAGAAACTAGAGTAGAAACCAACAAATGTTTTTCTTTTTTGTTTGTTTGTTTGTTTTTTTGTTTGTTTTCCCTAAGTTCCACAAATGTATAATTACTTATTTAAAGTTATAGGAAGCTTTAGCTTTGGAATAACATTCCCACAGATTCAACAAATATTCTTCATACCAAAGTCCTTGCAAAGTCTTTGAACAGTTTAATTTCACTGAGATTTATTAGAGTTTATGCATACTTTTAAAACTACACGCTTACTGAAATTAAATTGTGTCTGGGAATTTCAGAAATATGAAAATGTAGAAATGTGTTAATCTTGATGGGTAACTGCTCACTTATTTCCTCAGATACAATGAAGCCAAGAAAAAGATGGATCCAGGCTTCCCTAAACTTATTGCAGATTCTTGGACGGCTGTTCCTGATGACCTAGATGGCGCACTCAGCCTTAATGGTGATGGTAAGAGACTAATGACTAAGTTGCTTGGCTGCAGATGTATCTTTGTGGTATTTCTTTGCAGAGAAGAGACACTTTTAGAAAGTCTATTGAAGTTAACTCACTTTGCAACTATGACAACTAGCAGTCATTAGAGCTGTGGTCTCAGGTTAGAACCGTTTTTCTATGGTCATTAAGCCTCAACTATTTTGTCAGCTATTTTCATTTTTAGTTTTGGTCCTGTGTTTCAAGTTAGTTTTTATGATAGGGTTAGTCTAGTTTTAGCCAAAGTAAACCTAAAGTTTTTTAGTCCAGTATTAGTCAATGAAAACTTGACATTAGATTATTATTAATTAACCTTACATTCAACTTACACTGTCCAAAACTATATTCAGTTCCAACAAATTAGATTTTTTATTAAATTGTCCCATCTTTGTCTTGACTTAGTTTCAGAAAAAAAGGTCATTGATACATTTTTTTGTTATTTTCATTTGACAAAATTAAGACTAGCTATGACCCAGTCTTTTTATTTTGACCCAGTTGACCCAGTTCCTAAACAATGTTAAAAAAATAAATAAACTTTTTGCTGATTGTTAAAACTACTTATTTAAAATGAGTTGAATCAACACAATTCTTGAGTTTTTTGGGACAACTTTATTGTTTTATGTTCAATCCACTTAAATTTGTAAAATAATTAAGTTAACTTGATCGATTTATGGGTGGTACGGTGGCTCTGTAGCTAGAACTGTTGCCTCACAGCAAGAAGGTTGCTGAGTCGAGTGCCAGCTGGGTCAGTTGGCATTTCTGTGTGGAGTTTGCGTGTTCTCTCCATGTTTGCATGGGTTTCCTCCGGTTTCCCTCACAGTTCAAGGACATGCGATATAGGGGAATTGGAAGAACTAAATTGGCCGTAGTGCGTGAATACGAAAGTGTATGGGTGTTTCTCAGTACTGGATTGAGGATGAAAGGGCATCTGTTGCGAAAAACATGCTGGAATAGTTGGCAGTTCACTCTGCTGTGGCGACCCCTGATAAACAAGGGACTAACCCAAAGGATAATGAATGAATGAATGAATGAATGAATGAATGAAAAATCGATTGCGTGGGTTCCAGCATTTTTTACAGTGTAAACATACACTTAATTTGTATGTTAACTTAACAGAAACTGCTCATTTACTGCCAAAGTGTAAATATGATAACTACATGCACGTCATTTTGGAATTTCTTGATACTTTTTAGTAATTTCTTCTTACTAAGTGAATGCATGACTGCAAAGTTGCATCCTCGTAATTTTCCTTTATTTATAATGAAGAGATACTTTATACATTCGCTGCCTCATTTGCACATACAACTGAAGAGTGTTGAATTGAAGAGTTTTTTTTTCCTGAGGTGAGCCACCAGTTGAGAAACACTGCATGAATATTAAACTACTAACCCTTCATTTTGATGCTCCACCATACATTCTGCTGACTCTAAGTAACTTTGCAAATACATCAACTTAATCTACTAACCCTAACCTAACAGTTTACTTATACTCTGCTAATAATATATTGTCGGTAGTTGCAAAGGCTCTAACAGAATGTCTGAATTGTTAAAAATATATCTTTTAAAAAAGTAACCATTTAAACCCTAACCTTAAATAACATTTCTTCTCATTCCTTTCCTCTTTCTCTCCTACGTTCTGTTAGTTTTGACATACATATCTGATTTATTTTAATAACATTTGCAGTGTAGTCCACAGTGTTCCTGTGTGTGTATCAGAGCAAAGTGGAGCCTGGTAGAGGATTCTTGGCACTTAACTCCATCCCAATTACAGCTGGCATTAAGCCTTCAGCACCAACAAAAAAATAGCTATATGCTTCCCCCTGCTCAAGATGAGGAGTTTTTTCCAGTCTGAAGAGCACATAAACTCTACATTAGAGTAAAGCTGAAAAGAAAGGGGTAAACGATTTATTACGCAAGTTTTACGCAAGGTGCTCTGGTTTCGTTTAGTTTTACGGGAATTTACTTAACATGCGTGTTTTTACAACCACCCAGCTCTTTCCTTCTGTCACTAACACACCTCATAGAGCAGGCCTGTGTGCTGTCTGAAAGGTTCCTCTGTGTGTACAAGCAAGCTGAACAAGCAAGAACATACTCTCTGCGTTGTGAAAAAGCTTCAAAAATGTTTCAGATAAATAGATCACAGAAGCAGTGGTTAACCAGTGTTAAATTGACATCGTTATGTCTTTTCAAGATGTTTTTACCGTACTCTTTTTTTTTTAGTACTACAGTAAGATTAAATATATATATATATATATATATATATATATATATATATTCAGCATCTTAAAAAAATTAAGAAGCACCAAATCCGATTATTTTAATGTTTTTTGACACTGAAAAACTAACAGATGAAAATTCCCTTGTAATTGCAGGAATAATTCACCAGCATTGACTCCACAAATGGCAAACCAAATCTTAAAATGATATACTGTATGAAAGAAAAGAGATTAGCTGCATCAGAAAACTCTAAAAACAAAGGTATCATGGCACGTCTAAATCCAAATTCTGCTTCATTTTCTGGCAGCATAGATGTGCCCTTTGCTTTCTCTGATATCCCAACATTCTGTACGTTCCATTTCTCTAACAGTTGAGTAAAAAACTGAGTAAAAAACAAGATGGCATCTCAAAGCAATGTATGAGAAACATTTTGACCAACATTTTCCGCTTTTGATGGCCTTTCTGACGAGAAGTTAGTATTGTAGTGATCAAATGTTCCTTTAGTTAATGCCAAAGCTCTAAAAGAAGTTTGCCTAATCTTTGGGATGCAACCATTGACAGAGATTGTGATTACTTATTGTGTTCTTTCTAAAGGTCAAACTCATTCATTCATTCATTTTCTTGTCGACTTAGTCCCTTTATTAATCCGGGGTCGCCACAGTGGAATGAACCACCAACTCATCCAGCATTTGTTTTACGCAGCGGATGCCCTTCCAGCCACAACCCATCTCTGGAAATCATCCATACATTCTCATTCACACACATACACTACAGACAATTTAGCTTACCCAATTCACCTGTACCGCATATCTTCGGACTTGTGGGGGAACTAGGAGCACCCGGAGGAAACCCACGCAACTACGGGGAGAACATGCGAACTCCACACAGAAATGCCAACTGACCCAGCCGAGGCTCGAACCAGCGACCTTCTTGCTGCGAGGCGAACGTGCTACTCAATATGCCACCGTGGATCACTTTTAAAAAGCATTTGTTTGCATGGCTGCTGAGGAACGGGTTGTATCTCTTCAACAGCTAAATTGGTTTCTAATTCAACTCAGCATTTGCTCCGTTTGAAAAATAAATAAAAACGTTTATTAATGGTTTAATTAAGCATAAGACAGTCTCTGTCGCCCTCTGGTGGTAGCACAACGTAACACACTTTTACTTTTTCTAAATTCTTGTATTGATATATTAGCCAGTTTGATTCAAAAACAATATTGTATGTTTAATTATATTTCAAAATATTACAGTGATGACATTTAAAAACAATTCAGACATTAATATTTACATTTTTTAAAGATTTATGTGTTATTATTGAAGTTGGTCTGTTTTGCACGTTTTTAATGTGGTGTTAACTCATATGAACTGTTCTTAGGTCACAGCTACTTCTTCAAAGACTCTCACTATCTCAAAATGGATGACAGCACTCTGAAAATTATCAAAGTCGGCGAGGTCAAAAAGGACTGGCTGCGCTGCTGAACATGGACAGACCATTCAGCTCCATGCCCTTCAACACTCGATAAACAAGGCCAGAAATGACAGCACTCAAATTTACCATTCTGCCCCTCTCGGTTAGTCAGAGCCTCTTAGATTATAACCCGTTTTTTACTAACCAGAGAGGCCTGGTAATCTTCACTGCCTGGACCAACAATAAGCAAACAGGACCGTTGTTTTCATTGTTTTGTCATAATGTGTGATATTTCTCTTTATTTTTAAATATGAAAGGGTTCAGTGCACTCCTTAATATAACCTTACATGTATATCATCAGACTTAAAAAGGACTTCTGACATCTTTCGTGTACATGTAAAGTGTGTCAGTGGTGTCAGCGAGATGTATCTCCTTTTTTATTTGCACAGAATAACTGAATCCAGGCAGTGTGTAAAAAGCACAAAGTAATGTTTTGCTAGTACTGACATGAAAAAGATTAAGGACTTAATTCGTGTTGTATTTTGTAGTTAATACTATCCAATAAACATTCCTGCATTTAATAAATGGATGCATTTTATACATGACAAATGTATACAAACACAGAGACCAAACAACTGTCAAAGCAGATGATTTTATGTTAGTCTTTCGTTTCTTTCGTCTCATGGTACAGAGAGATTCATGGCACGGGCTGCCTGAAGACTGTATAGGGTTTGTTGCATGATGGACTCATGTCAAGCAAGTATCATGAAAAGCTGATTATTAATAATCATTTGTACTCCTTTTCTTATTTGTAGTTTTTTAATTGACATGCAATCTGTTTATATTTGTAATGTTTTATTTTTTATTATTTTCTATATGCTTTGTGCACTTTGTCACTATGTTTTTAAAATAAATAATAATTATCCTTTACATTGAATTCTACCATCTAACCATTCATTTTTTGAAGTTTTTAGAAACTTGGTATTTTGCAGTCTCATCTAGGCAAACAGCGACATCTTGTGGTTCATTGTACAAAAAAGCAGCTCTAAAAAGACAACTTCAATGTATATAATACGTTCTCGCTAGTGTTTGTCATTAGAGTTTTGTTTTATAAACAACTGACAACGTGTCTTCAAAACCTTAGGTAAGAATGTTATTATTTAGAGCATTTATTTGCAACAAAAAAGAACAATAGATCAATAAATAAATAAAAATCTATGCTTTACAGGTCTGAAGTATCCCATTCTGTAGAATGCATACATAGTTTACATACATTTTTAATGACATTTGAGGTATGAAAACGTGGAACATTTAATATCAAACTTTATATTTTCTGCAAATAAATGTTCTAAGCTATATTAAATTACCTTAAATATCGAAACACGTTATGAGCAGTTTATAAAATAGTTATAAAACACAAAATAGAATTTTAATCAAAACAAATATCGTATTTAAAGTGGTCTCGTCTGAACCCCCCACCCACAAGATCTACTTTTTTTTTTTTTTTTTACTTTTTCTACTTTAAATGCTTGATAATAATATTTGTTGGAATTAGAAAACATTTTTTTAGCAGCACAGTTTACAAATGTGGATTTAGGGTGTAGTAAGTGTAAACTTTCTTAATTTTACGCCTTTTTGACCTCTTTTTGAACAAATTACTGTGCAGAACCGATTCGAGTGTTCGAGCTGATTTGATTATAACTTGTTCAACCCAGAGTCGACTCAAATGATTCATTCTTAAATCAGGCATCGGTGCTTGCGAATAACTGGACAATAGTTGCTGAAGTGGTCAGAGAGAGATAATATTTCTCAACTCGGTACACTCCCTTGTTAGACAATGTAGTATCAAATTTTATGAGGGTGTGTTTTTCCTGTTAAAAAGAGTTCAGCGACTCCACTGGTTCAAGTTGTAAAACTGTAACGTTAGAATAACTAACCTTTCGAGTGTATACCTTTAGCCTCGTATGGCTACTAAACGGCTAAATAGGATTATGTCCGTAAGAGGTGGAGTGTAAATGCACTGGCTTTGTCTTCAAACCACCTGAGCTGCCTGCTTAGACAGCATTTTAGAACAAGTGCTCGTAAACCTCGACACCAAACTCGGCTGGGATGCACTGTATTGCTCAGGCTCCTGTGAATAAGAGCCGTTTGTTTTCTGGTTAGGTAGCTTGTCTGATTGCGAAACACGAGTCATAACGAGGAAGCGGGTCGCTCCCTGAGGTCTGGACACATGAAGACAGGCTGCGATGAGTGAAGATGCCTCCGACGCACAGAGTGTTCGCGCTGCCCAGACAACAGTCCCTGCTGCTGCCTGCGGTCATCAACCCGTTCGTGCACGACCTGAGCTTAAGCACAGCCGACAAAACCAAAGTGAGTCCAGCACTAGATAAGCCAGAAAACAAAGTCTGGGTGTGCCACATTTATTGTCAGATTTTGTATGTGTGTGTAGCCTATCATTAGCGTAGCCAGAAAGGTGATCTGGGTGTGCCACATTTATGTCAGATTTTGTGTAAACAATTCAATTCAATAAGTAAATAAATAAATATCTTATAACCCTGGAAATCGGTTGACATTTGGCATAGATAACACGCTAATATCTTACTTTTATCATTTTAAAGCAAAACAACTATTAATGTTACCAGTATCATAAGTGATTTTTTTTTTATGAATTGATTTAATAATGAAATAGGCATGCTATACTGTACGTCTGCACCAGATAGTATTTCCTCATTGTCCGTTACGACCGACGGCTGACTATTAGACCATTACATACATATTTATTTATTTATTTATTTATTTATTTATTTATTTTATTTAATTGAGCTATATTTTGAAATGACAATATAAAGCTTTACATAATTTAGTTTTCAGGTAACATTTTCATTTTTAAGGCCATCATATGAGTTTACTATTCATGCATCGACATCTTATTTGATTTGACTACTGATTTATTTCCATGTGTTTCCCTAGTATTGAGAAATATTTACATAATAGTAACTTCCTCCGTTAGATCTGCGAGTTCTACAGTGACATTGGGAGTATCACAGAGAACAGAGAAGGGCTGAGAAATGTTGTCAATAATTTGTTTCAAATTGATAAAATGTTACATTTGTACATTTGTTACATTCCCTCTGTGCTGTAGAAAGAGAACACATAAATGTTACAATTGTAAACAGTGTTACAGTTCGCGTTTTGTAAGGATTTAACGTTCTTTACAGCTTGTGATAGAGAGAATAGTGTAAATGTTGCATTTCTGGTCATTAAAATATTTTTTTGTTTGTTTGTTTTAGTACAGAGAAGTGGAATGCCAATACAGTAGATTATGTGGGAAATTATTGATTCATGGCTTTACAATTAAGAAGGTCAAGACCTTGGTCAGTGGTTTTGACCTGAAGGCCACACTTGTTCAACAACATTTTAAACAACCCCTTCTTGCTTTAAATGTCTGTATTTAATTTTACTTTCTTTAATTTTATTAATATATTGTTATTTATATTATTGCATGTAGATCTTGCAATAGATAAAATATTAATTACATATTTAATTCATAATAATACCATACCATGCTATGATTGAAGGTAGTTGTAATTTATTTCCTACAATTTCATTCAAACTTATTGTAACACTTCCTCTATTGCGTCTGGTACAAACTGTTGCACATTTGCATGACAGCCCTACAAACTGTGGAAATTAGTTGTTGGATCAAATTAACATTGTAAGCCATTTTAACTTACATTACATTAAATTTGCTTGTATAACTTGAAACACCCTCACCTTTTTTTAATGAGTTAAAGTAGCAAAAACTTTGCTGACATGTCACGATGCAATTTTTACATTGCAGTTTATTAAAAAGTCTGACAGTTTTTTATGTTAAATCACTTTTCCATGTCACTTCTTTCATGAGTGAAAGTTGTTTTGCATTGTGCAGATGTCTGTTAGCTATTTATTGTGTGTTTTGTGCTTTGTGTAGTGTTTTCTTCTAGGAATTATCCTTGTGCCGCTCCGTGCCGTTTTCTTGCTTCTAGTTCTGATGATCATGTGGCCTGTTTCTGTCATAATAACATTCGGACAGTCTCTGAAAGGAGCGGTGGAGCCAATGACTGGCTGGAGAAGGTAAATACCACTCCCTGTTCCCTCACATTACACCACCTTTTGGCTTACAGCTTGTTTAAACCAGGAGTCTTGACCTAATTATTACACCTGACATCAAAACACCTTAAAACTTAACTTTACAGATAGCTTTACATCTAACCTGATAGTTTCGTATTTGTTCATCCTTTGCTACCTTATTCTTATTCGTAGAGTGTATAGTTATGCATTTTGCAGGTCTTCTGACTGTGGGAGTTTCTGTATTAATAATAAAAGTGCAAGCTGGGTAATGTGAAAATTGGGGTTTGCATATCAGCGGTTGCAGATATTTGGTGCATTACAGAAGCCTCTCCTGTCTTTAATTCATGCTTCTCAGTCTGATTGGCCACGTGGTTTCTTGCGAAACAGCTCATTTAGTATCTCGTTTTTTCCTAGGACTGACCACACTGATCAGATTAATTAAATTGTAGCATAGCAGGCAGAACGACTGTAGGAGGGATGTGGTTATTCTCTTAACTGATGCAACAACATACTGATCTGACACATTGATGAGCACAACGTCTCAAAGCTGTTAAAGCAAGCATTATCTCTCCTCTCTCTCTCTCTCTCTCTCTCTCTCTGTATGCACACGTGTGGCAGTATGTTGGATTAACTAGTTCTATCACTTAGTATGTTTTGTGCATGTATATGTACTTTTGGGCAGGTTTCTGCACAGAAGAGTGATGACCTTTCTTGGCCGAATGTATTTCTTTGGGATGGGCTTCAAGGTGGTGGTGAAGGGGAAGAAGGCCAGCACTTTAGAGGCCCCCATTCTTGCTGTGGCCCCTCACTCTTCGTTCTTTGATGCCATCGCCTGTATTGAATCCGGTCTGCCCTCTACCGTATCCCGCATAGAGTCTCTAGAAGCACCAATCTTTGGCAGTAAGCACACTTTTTTGTTAAAACAAGAAACTCCTAAAAATAATAAAATGGCAGATCATTTCAAAATGTTTTTAAGTAGCTTTTCAAAGACTATATCACCTAAAAATAAACATTGCTGTTGACCTCAGACCATTCAAGATGAAGGTGACCTTTTTGTAAAGTAGAACATAAAGAAACTGTAGCCTTTGATGAGTCATATAATGCAAAACAATGGTTACGGTCTCTTTCAAGAGTAAAAAAAAAAAGAAAAACTATACCGAAAATCTGTTTTAAAGATAACAATCACACACACAAACAATGTTACTCTCGTATATAAGTTAAAACATCTAGAATAAGCACAAAAATGTATTATTTGAAAGAACTACACACCACACATGTCCTCGCTCTGTATGTCATTCCAAATGGGGACTATTTTTTGTTTTGCTTTACAGTATATATGCTTTTTTGACTTTCAGAAGATCGCACAATTGAAAATAGAAATCTTTTTCAATGTTCTACTGATAAGTCACCTAAATCTTGAATAGTCTGCAAATAAAGGTTTTTAGGTTGTGTGAACTACCCCTTTCATATATACACTTATTGATCAATTTGATTTGCATTACTGCAATATTGTGAATAGACACCACAGTCAAAGTAGCTTGTTGTTAAATATCAATAACATCAGTTTTTCTTAGGGAATTATTGACGAATAAAAGAATTTTATGTTCTCCAGGGTTTTTGCGTTGCGTTCAACCAGTGCTGGTTTCACGCACTGATCCAGACTCTCGTAGAAACACTATCCTTGAGATTGAAAGGAGAGCAAAGTCAGGAGGATACTGGCCACAGGTAAGAGCCACCATGTCTAACATCCTAAGAACAGCGTTCACCAAACGGGACAAAGTGCAACACCATGAGAGTGACAGTTAAAGGCACAAAAGTTTTGGGATGATTCAAAATTAAGAATAGCCAAAGCAGAGCAAATAATACAATATGCAGGATGTGTTGAGACTATAAGAGTTTTATTATTATTATTATTATTATTATTATTATTATTATTATTATTATTATTATTATTATTATTATTATTATTA
>CAIGQQ010039163.1:6435020-6453883 GCA_903798035.1 Danio albolineatus
CATTCATTTTCTTTTCGGCTTAGTCCCTTCATTAATCAGGGGTCACCACAGCGAAATGAACCGCCAACTTATACAGCATATGTTTTACACAGCGGATGCCCTTCCAGCTGCAACCCATCACTGGGAAACATCCATACATACTCATTCACACACATACACTATGGACAATTTGGTAACACTTTATTTAGATGGTCCATTTTAGTATTAGTAGACTCTCTACTTAATATCTGTTGATACAGACATTCAACAGACATTTAACTGACTATAAGAAACTACTTATAATCTAATGAGTATTAGGTACAATGTAACATAAATTCAACAAACTGACCATCAAAATAAAGTGTGACCGACAATTTAGCTTTCCCAATTCACCTATACCACGTCTTTAGATTTGAGGGGGAAACCGGAGCACTCGGAGGAAACCCACGTGAACACAGGGAGATTATACAAACTCCACACATAAATTCCAACTGACCCAGCCAAGGCTCAAACCAGTGACCTTGCTACCCACTGCACCATCATGACACCTGCTCAAATTTTAATTAAGTATTTTTTTTGCAGTTTTTTATGAATAGAGTTCAAAAGATCAGCTATTATCCGAAATTGAAAGTCAAGCATATACTCAATTTAAAAATGACAACAACAAATCATCATAAGTTCATGAGTGTCATGAAACCTTTATAATCATGACACGACACATATCATAAATGTGAAAACGGCTGTCATTAAGTGTCTTCCACTTAGTTATGACATTTTAAATGCAAAGATGACATTGTTTGTTAAGACAACTTGACAAACTAATACATCACAACTGGTCATTATCTTTGTTGTGACAATTTGACAATTCCAAACAACACAACTTGTCATAAATCTGTCATAAACATGACACCAAATAGAAATGTTGTGGTGGTAGTCCAACAATTAATTCCACAGACACAGTGTGAATAAAAGCAGAATGCTGTCTATAGAAACACCTTTTGAAAATATAAGTGAAAGTTTGTTGTTAGGGGCGTCACGGTGACGCAGTGGTTAGCACAATCACCTCACAGCAAGAAGGTCACTGGTTCGAGTCTCTGCTGGGTCAGTTGGCATTTCTGTGTGAGCTTGCATGTTCTCCCCGTGTTTGTGTGGGTTTCCTCAGGGTGCTCCAGTTTTCCCCACAGTCCAAAGACTATAGGTGAATTGGGTAAGCTAAATCGTCCAAAGTGTATGTACAGTATGTGAATGAGTGTGTATGGTGAATGAGTGTGTATTGTCCGATAGGTTGCAGCTAGAAGGGCATCTGCTGTGAAAAACATATGCTGGATAAGTTGGCAGTTCATTCTGCTGTGGCTACCCCTGATTAATAAAGGGACTAAGCCGAAAAGAAAAAGAATGAATGAGTTTGTTGCTATTCTTTTAGTACTCGGTTAGAAATGTTGAATCATGGTTTACCCCTGTGGTGACTGATTGCCCATTGAAAAGAGGAATTGGTTTTGTAGTGCTTCCAGGACAGTTTAATGACCTTTGAGCTCATTTCAGGTCATCAGCTACATATTTTAGCCTACTTGAATGCCTCAAATAAATTGTCAGTGAACATCTGTGCCTGGTTCAAACATACTCTTTACCTATTTATAGCAGGTTACTAATTTCATTCCTGTCTATTGCCTCGATCATTAGTCTGGTTTCATTTTGAGTTCAAATTTCTACTAACTTTGCTATTTCGATGTCTCTGTCAGATGAGTTTCGTTCCTTTGCTCTCACACATCCGGAATATGCCAAGCTCTTCACCACCTACATCGAGCTCCAGCGTTACCAGGGTCTGCAGGGGGACGAGACTGACTTCAACAGCGCCTTTTCTCATTGCTGTACTGCTGCTTATGATGAGCATCAGGAGGACAGTGCCTCCGATAAGAAAGATGACTGACTCATATGAAGGAGATCGAGCATGTAGACATAAGGGTAATACTCCAAGCCATGCCATATGAACATGTGCCTTAAGCCTGCATGGGTAGAGTGCTTCTGCACACAAGCACATCAGCAGAAAATCTTCTTTTCTGTTTACAGCATCAAGTGTTTTATAAACTATTTAATGATTTATTTAAAAGCTTGTTTATGTGTATAAGCATGATGAAACTGTTCTTATTGTAATGCAGGTAAAAATATACATGCAGCTTTTAGACTTAATGGCCTGTAATTCCACAGTTTTTATGAAATCTAATAATAAATATGAATTGCTTATATATAATTGGGGGAAAGGTATACTTTTTTTTTGTTTGAATACTTTTATTACACACATGAAATAAAATAGGAAAAGTATTTTTTAACTCATATTATTTCATGAAATCTAATTAATAAATATGAATTGTTTATATATAATTGGAAAAATATTTTTTGAGATCCTGTACTTTCAATAGATGTAAAAGAAAAGTTTTTACTCTAAAGCAGGGGTGCCCAAACTTTTTCATATGAAGGGCCAAAAACCAAATATTATCGCGAGCCGTGGGCCGAAGGTATATATATATATATCAAACAGTATTATATTAAAGTTGCCATGGGTAATTTCTAAGTTATTTCCAAATATTTCAAAATAAATAGCAAACATTACTTTAAATTATATTAACTAACGCAGTATAACTTTTTAAAATAATAAACTTATTGCAATAAAAACAAATAATCACATTGATAACACAGTGGAGTTCAGTGCTGAATACATTAGTCAAGCAGAATCTGTCTTTGACTTTATTTACTCACCAATTTAAACAAAATCTGATTCATTTATTTAATTGAATTTATTCATTTAATTTCAGTTAGATTTTAATAATAAAACAAACAAATAGTTGCATTACATTTGAATTGACAATCTCCTCATCATTCTCTCTCACTTCTCAGTCCTATGATGGCCAACTTTGGCCCGCGGGCCCTAGTTTGGGAATCTCTGCTCTAAAGTTTTCACATTTCATGAAATCAAATGAAATATTCATTGAAAAAATCATGTGACATTTCTGAGATCCTGTACTTTGAGGATCACACACAAAGAGAAACAGAGAGAGACACACACAAACACATTGTTTAAGTCTTAGCTGTTACAAGTCAGACCTGTAACATGTTCCGTATATTGTACAAGAGTAACGAACACACAAAATTAAAGATTTAAAGAAAAATGGAACACATGCTTATGTTTTATGCTGTTTTATTTATAACTTACTTTTTTTGTCAGTGCGCTCTCAATAACTTTTTCCTTCAAATGAATATTTTTTTAAAAAAGAGATATACAAACTTTTTTCCTCTCCATTCCTTTTCTGTTCTTTTCTTTCTTCTCTGCTCAGGGACTTTGGTACAGAAAGTGAGTTGTAATCAAAGGTTTTGCTTTGCATCTTGTTTTTATTTGCATTCCCATTGAGGGGAGATGTTGCTGAGTTAGCGTTTTGTTCCTGCTGCTTGTTCAGACTAATACTCTGTTGCATGCACTGAAAATAGGCCAATTTGTGAGCAAACAGGCAACACAACACGCCCACAGTATCAAGCACCAGAGGGTCTGCTTCCAAATTATCCCACTGCAGTGCTATTTATTTAACAATGCGAGTTGCAATTAGGATTTTGTTAACACAGCAAAGTTAGCTTGTTTTTTGCAATTAAAAAAATCCTTTGAATTTTAACTAGTATTTGTTGGCCCTTTTATGTTTGAGCGGATGAATACTTGTTTGAAGAGTTTGTACATTCTTTTGAATTATCAAAAGACACAGAAGAAAAACAAAAACTGCTGATTAACAAACCTGCTAACAAATACGTTCATACTGAAAGCATCCACTAGGTGACAGCAACAGCCAGTATATAAAATGATCATCTGCCTAAATCACCCAAATCCATCCAAATCTGCAGTGAATGTGCAGGGAAAATGTGCATCCATTATTGATGTAGTCCTGCTTTCGTGTCATTGAACACATAGATATAAGTTTTTTCGTACTTGTATATAAAACTATCAATTAGATACACTTTTTGTCTATTCTCCTTGGTCATTTTATAAAATGTCACCTAACATGGAGGTCAGAGGTCAAGTTTTCCTATCTGTGCTCAATATGCATTACAGATGAAATAAATCTACCTCTGAAAGGCACAATAATGTGGGGAAAAGTCATCAATGCCTTGTTGAAGGGTCATTAGAGAATTGCTTTAATTGGTCAATTCAAAGTTCCATTTGGTTGATGTTAGAAGTATTCTTTCTTTCTTCCTTTCCTTCTTTCTTTCTTTCTTTTGCAAATTTTACCTTCATTAAATTTCTGAAGACCTTAATTATCTGGTTTATTTTTCTGGTTTTTAATACAGATTGGACAGTGGCGCTTCAGGAACATGTTTGGGAACTCCTGTCCTACACCCTTCATCACTTCTTTTGAAATTCTCACAGAATTTGAATGGATTAGCACATAGGGGAATTTGCCATTCAATATGAAACACAGCCCTAGTCAGCCTTATTTAAACACTGGCCAAAACCCTTTCAATCTGAGCTGACACTTTGATGACAAAATGCAGCACAAACTGTTTGGTAGAAGTCTGATATGGAGTCAGCGTCAGCGCAGCTCAGCAAAAAAAATAATAATAATAATTCTGAAGGCACACAGTGGTCATAAAGGGTCTGTTTGTCATTTTGAATATTCTTCAAAATGGCAAGCGAGACACCCTGGCTGCATCCGAAGCTCAGACAGTTGACTTGTTCCCTCGCTGCCCTATCAGGCAATGACACCACAGGCAGCGTTTGTGCACAAAAGCGCCTCACGAAACTGATTTTGAGCGGTCTTTTGGGGCTGCATGAAGATTTAATGATCTTCAGTAAAGCAGACAGACCCCTGGAGATGATTTAAGTGAATGTTTGCTTCCTACAATGCTCATTTATCACCAGAAATGAAATCAAGTTGCTCAAAAACACACAAACTGGCCATCGACCACTACTTTCAGACATCATCAAATCAAGTGCCAGATCAGTGGGATATCAGATAGAGAGTAATACATTTTGTCCTCAAAACATCAGTCAGATGAAGGTAGTTGAATAAGGATTACTGAAAAAATGACATTAATGATACTTGTTAAATTTATTTGGAGATAATATTTTAAAGGGATCGGGGTGTTCACTTGCTTACAATATAATGAACAAACCACAAGCTATTTATAGATATATTAAAACTCTTTTTTTCAGGAGAATAACAGAAATAAAAATAAATAAAAACATTACATTAATGACATTAATGACGCTTATATAAATCTATTTGGAAACACTTAATATTGTAAAGGGATTGGGGTGTTCACTTGCTTACAACATAATGAATGAACTACAAGCATTTATAAATATTATAGAACTATAATTGTGTTTTAGGAAAGTCTAAACAAAATTAAATCACTTAAAAAATATGTAAAATAGAACTGCATAGTCTTCACTGTAAAAAATCTATACTATTAATCTTCGTCACAGCTACATAACGTATGTGTCTTTTCTAAACTCTTTAAAATCATCATTGTTGCATATACAGTGCAGCATAAATGAGTACCCCCCCCCCCCCCCACCTTCATTTAGCTTTCATTTAAATGAATATGTTCTACAGCATGTTTTAAAATATTATTTTTGAATAAAGCTGAAGTAAAGCCAAATCTGGAGCTAATCTAAGTAACTTACAATAATGCTTTAAAATTTATAGCCCAAATTTAAATGCTATAGAAAAATATTAAATATATATTTTTTATATATAGCAAAAAAAAGTCAAGAGAAATAAAAATATATACAACTTTGTTGAAATGTTGTAGTTTCTAATTGTTTTTGCAATATTTTGGCATGAATTTAAATGTATTATCATTCCATTTCTAAAGATGTTCAGTTATTCAAATATTATTTTAATAAATATATCTATTTAATAAATCTGTTTTCTTCAAATGCACCATTATATATTACACATATTCACTGAGAAATGGATAAAAATACTCTTTTTCAAAATGGGGTGTACTCATATGCTGAGTATGGCTAGGAGTAGTATGATGAAATTGCTACTTGACATGCTAGGTCTGGCATATTGTCCTCTCAATACACACTAGTGTCATTTGCATAATGTCCATTCACAAATATTCTCCCATGGCCTCATGGAAGAGTAAAATGTCCATTGAAGAATCTTGGTGAAAATAAGGCATCCAGGTACTTTTCATCTGCTGGTCAAACACTATGAATTCAGACATGCTTCTCAGCTCACATATTGTTTCTCACATACTGTATATAAGTAAGCGATGTTGGATGCATTGGCTCTGACTTGATCATAGGATACAGATGTGTCTTCCTATGTCCTGCCAGCATTATACTGCGCTTTTTCATCTTTCAGACGCAACCCCTATAACCTTGTAGATCAAAACCACATGTTTACACACAAACTCAGCTCAGCTGTCACGAAATCAAAAACTCAGAATAGTGAATCATAAGTGAATAATACATTTTGCCTCCATAAGCCTGCATTGTAGTTTGATTTATATCTCAGAGACACCCCAGTGTCCATGTGAACTTCATGTATACCTGTATGTAGCGTCTATTGCAAGTCTGCCAGATGGCCATTTGGAACAGGGCCTACAAATTGGTTAGTCCTAATGCAAATTTGTCTGCACAGGATGTAATATCTGTCCTTTTTAAATATTATAACAGTGGTTGGTAAAGAAGACAAAGGCTGATCTTTAAGTGGTTCCATAATGCACCTTTTGTTGTGCTGACCTGCAGTATATCAAAACCAAGTCAGCCAGTCATGGGTACTCTGCCAGTGAGTGCTTTTGTCAATATAATATCTTCAGAGGGCAGGTCGGGGATGATGATATGATGCCTTATGAGTAGCTAATGTTCTCTCTCGTCTGATTCATCGGGATGAAGGATGGAATTGCAGTCACTTCATTAAAGTCCTGCTGCTCCGCGCGCTGTGATAAGCAGCTGTGATTTCCACCGTCAATTTGTTTTAACCTTTTCAAACATGAGGGGGGCATTTCATTTGAATCACAACTGATGAGATTGCATGGAATCAATTAAGGCGCATTGTTGTTCCTGTTTCCTTTTCTCCCTCTCCCGCGCGCGCTCTCTCTCTGTTTACCTTTGCGTTCTCTCGCGCGCTGTCCTTTTCTCCCTTCTTTTGCTACGAATATTGCAGCATTCATTTTTATTTCAGCCTGAGGTGAGTCTGCCTAGTCAAATTGTGGACAATCAGGCCAAGTAATCGGGTTTTATTTGCACAACACCAAACTGGAACAGATGAGGGGGCTTGACTGAAAAGGTCAGTGCCGACAGGCTGCACTGCTAATTGACGGGTTGCAAAATAGCTGCAAATCACAAGCCCTTTACTCTCATTGCATGTGCAGACAATGTATATTTTTTCTTTAGAATGAGGGCGTGCGTCTTGTATGTTTCATTTTGAGATTTTCCCATTGCTTGTTTCTCCCCCAGGTTGTCAAAATGTCAGAATATTGCTTTAAATCAGTGTGTTTTATTGTTTTCATTTCTTTTTCTCCATCTTCTCCAGTTTGAGGGATCATGCCCTCTGAGCAGGAGGTCCTGGCCTTAAAGTTCTTCTCAGCGAGAGCACATGTAAGCCATGCGTTATACTTGCGCAAACCGCTGGATGAATTCATGCTAATGTACTGAACTCTGCTCTCTCAGGCAGGACAAGCAGAGCACACAATGTAATTTCACGGATATCATCACCACACCTGCTCTTGATTTTTTTACGTGACTTAAGTTACATTGTTCAGAAGAAAGATGATGTAATATTTCACTCTGTGGCGTTGATGCTCTGTAGAACTGAGCAAAAAATGTCATGTCATGTAATTTTAAGGTGTTGTTTTGTAACAATAGTTCACATAACATATTTTATATATACACACATGCAGGGCATGTACTGTAGGCTAAGTTATTATTTATTCACACTTCTTTATATGTTGAATGCCAGTGGAACAGTATTTCATCCATAGATTGACATTTTATCTTCAAAAAGTTTTTTTTTGTGTGTGTGTGTGGAATTAATTTATTAGACAGTTTACTTGCATTTATTTTTTTCTACTGATGGAATATTTAAAGACCCATGTGCAAGTATGTCATCATACATCTGTAAAACATAAAATTCACCAAGGCTGTCTTATTTTAATTGAACTTACTGTAAAAACACTTATTTTACAGTTAAACTACAAAGCAGTGCATTGTTGTAATGTGAAAGTTCAGTAGCCATTACTTCAGTGTTTAGTGTCACATTGCTCTTCAAAAATGATTGATTTTGTGTTAAATTATTTTAGCATATTTAAAAAGAAAAGTTTAATGGAAGGTTCTGAAGAGAACCATTTATCTTCATAGTAATATGTTTGGGACTATTAGTCACGCTGGAATAATGTTATTGATAAAACAGAACAGATTCAACTCCAGTTCAGGTTTGATGATGAGAAAATTAGTTCTTCATTTGTTTAGCTGTGAAGCCAGTTGTGACAGACAGATCAATTCATATTGACATTTAGTTGAATTGAAAGCTCCATGCTGCCGGGTTTTGTAGACAAGATCACTTTTATAGTAGTAGGGATGAACTCACTGCTCATCCCGTTCAAGACATCATACCGTACATGTCTCTACACTTTTTGTGGAAAATAATTTTTACTTTACATGTAATTGAATTATATAGCCTAATGGCTATTTTGATACTTTGAAATGTACATGGGAGAAATCACCATGTGAAAGTGGCTTATTTATAAACTAATTTCGAGAGATGCGTGTGCTTATGATTGGCTGGTCCAGCAATAGCTACAGTAATACACGATCCACCAATTAGTCAATTTCTAACTCACCAAAAAAAGGGAAATTCTTACCTCAGTATCTCATCGAAGATACCCCCCTTCCCCTACACTCCTCCCTTTCTAGATAGGGAGGCAAGGCGGCCCAGTGGTTAGCACCGATGCTTAAACTCCCCTCTCACTCTTCTATCGGGAGAGAGCCCTGTGCTCGAGGATCTTTTGAGCTCAGGGTTTTTTCCCGGGACAACATGCTAAGTATTTTTATTATCAATCATCAGCTAAGGGTGAACTCTTAAAATGTGCAAAATGAAAGCACTAGGGGGGCTTCAAATTAAAGGGGGGGGGGGGGGGGGGGGGGGGGGGGCTTCAGATTAAAAATAGCAAAATAAACATACAAATGAGCCCAAAGCAATATCCATGGCTCCTGGTGACACAATGAGGTCTTGTAAAGCGAAACGATAACAATAAACTCACTAAGGAATTGAACATTATTAATAATTTTAACATAATTTACAATTTTAATGCCGTTGTGATTTCTTATGCTGAGTAATGTCGTTTTTTCCCACCGTGCCAATACGACACGTCAATAGACAAAAACTTGAATTCTTCCGTCCAGCTGTTGGTAAATTTATATGTATATATTTTTTCTTTGCCGAAGCACAACCTGACTCTTTTCCTTCCATCATGTTTACTACTACTGACGCAGCTGCTTGTTGCTACTGCCACCGTTCAAGTCCCGCATACCTCCTGGGCAGAAATCAACAGCGCACCTGAGTTGTACCGTATGTTGCCAGATTGAGGTAAAATATGCTACAAGATTTGAATATTGCGTCAATTGTGTGAGGTAATGAACTTCATTCAAGATCTGGCAACTTGACAAATATGAACAAAAGTGCTTTTTTTGAAACTGCATTGGGACGTACAAATTACGGGAGTTTCCCGGGAGAAATAACAAACCGTGAGGGTGGCGGGAGATGGATGTGAAATACGGGAGACTCCTGGGAAAAACGGGAGTGTTGGCAGGTATGCTCGCGTGGGTTTTCCCCGGGTTCTCCGGTTTCCTCCCACAGTCCAAATAACACGCACCCTAAGTAAATTGAGCGAGTACACCTCACCTCAGTTCCGTCACTAGCTGGAAATAAGCCGATGGGGGAGTTAATCGAGATCTACCTGAGCTCAAACTCTCCTCTCGCCCTGCAAATGGGAGGGAGCCCAGGGCTCGAGGATCTCATAAGCTCAGGGCTCTCTCCTGGGACAGCATGCCAAGCAAGCTTTATTATCAATCATCAGCTAAGTGTGAACTCTTGAAACAACATAAAAATAAAAATCACTAGTCAGTGAACATCGTAAACGTGAGCCAAATAAGCAAGTCTTATTCAAAGCAAACTTTGTCTATCAAGGAGGAGGAGGAAAGAAAAGAAAAATGAACTAAATAATCACTTATGTTTCAATTTATGTCAAGACACAATATAGAAAAAAAAAATTTGATAGTGCTTTTATGAAGGTCATACTTTTGGTTTTAGCACAAAATCAAATTTACAAAATCAGTGCGAATATCCATAAGATTTATTTCTGTTATCCTGGTAAGCTATTTTCTTTCATTGTATATTCATGAATGTGTTTAATGGTCAATGCTGTATATGTTTTATAAAACATTATAGGTGTATTGATCCAAGATTAAATCCAAACTGCATGTAAACACAATCACTTGAAAATGAAAAGGGCAAAACTGATCCCAGGTCATCAGTCTTGTCCTGAATGACACAAATGACCCCATATTAGTGATATTGATCTGTCACAGAGCTAAAAACAGCATAATTAAGGGAAATCAAGAATACTAATTCAGTGCAATAAGTGACATTCTACTGTGAGCCCATGTGCGGTCAGTCATCTAAATGTAGGGATTCATAAATCTAAAACATATTTATACATTGTGCCATGAACTGAAGCATATCTTTATTATACAATTTCATTCTATGCAAATAATGGGTCTAAATAATAGATATAAATGGCTATTCTGAGATGGGGTTTTACAGTGAGATTGACTCCTCGGGTCAAAGGTCAGGCGGCTGTGTTTATAACATGATTGACTTATTATAAGATGCCCTGAGATACAGTGGCTCATAATACCAGTGCATACTTCCGTCAAGTGGAGACTACTTGCGATATTGATGGAAAATATGCAAATATCCTTCATGCCTCGAAGGAAAGGTTGCTTTGCTCCAAAGGTGACCTTCTTCAGCATCAGCCTTTCCCCACATGCACGGCAACATCCTGAAGTAGAAATGAGGGATTCCAGCTCCTTTTGCAGGAAGAATGTGCGTTAAGGAACAAATAAATCAGCCTCTAAAACCTTGTTCCTTACTTTTGTTATCTAATCTGTAGCAGAATATGTACAAAACTGCAGAAAAACAGGCCTGTAAAGGTTTCATAAAAGAAACGCTGGAGAGCTTTAAGGGGACATTCATTGACTTTAATGGGATGAACTGATTGCCCATATCTAATAGAAATCGTCGCCTTTGGCTAAAGCGGGTGTGGAATTAGATTACACGTGGAACACAATGCTTTTACTGCTTCTTAGAAAACAACTAATTGAATCTATGTAGAAGAAGAGAGAAGAAACAGGCAACTCAAAGGGTGAATAAAAACAGACTTCAAAAAAATACAAAATTGTAGTAGTGATGGGAGAGGGATAAAGCATAGTCATAGTTTATTTGCTTTTTATGTCTTGACAAATTAAACAGCGTGTGAATTAAGAGGGATATTGCTTAAATTTGGTTGTTGAGCCCTAATTCTGAGGAGAACTGAGATTTATTTTTATTAAAAACACAGTTAAACTAGTGTACATCTAAAAAAAATGATGATTCACAAGACACACAAGGGATGACATGGTGAAATAATATATGTCCAGAATAGGCCAACTACTTTAATTTTACTTTTCTTTAACCAAAAGGCAAATGTCTGGTTAATTGAAGTCACTGAACTTATTAAATGTAACAGTTCATTATTAAGAGTTGAAAAAAATGCAGCTTTTGTGGTTAAATATTCAACCTCGTATATTTCATGTACACCACTACTTTAGATTTATTTAAGCATAAGTTGCTAATTTTTGTGACATTACAATTGCAAATTTTTATTTGTGTAATGTTTGGATTGCTGGATTCCATCCATGTTTTCCAAATCATGGAAATGATAGTGATGTGTTCATGCTTGGAAAATGATTGGAGACATTGGAAAATTTACAAAACATGATGTCACTTTTTAATAATTTTCTATATAAAAATTGAAAGGGTAACAGTTTACAATAATAATAATCAGACTATGATAATAACAATAATAATCGACGCAGTGGAGCAGTAGGTAGTGCTGTTGCCTCACAGCAAGGAGGTCGCTGGTTCGAGCCTCGGCTGGGTCAGTTGATGTTTCTGTGTGGAGTTTGCATGTTCTCCCTGCATTCGCGTGGGTTTCCTCCGGGTGCTCCAGTTTCCCCCACAAGTCCAAAGACATGTGGTATAGGTGAATTGTGTAGGCTAAATTGTCCTTAGTGTATGTGTGTGTATGAGTTTGTATGGATGTTTCCCAGGGCATACGCTGCGTGAAAAAACGTGCTGGATAAGTTGGTGTTTCATTTCGTTTTGGCGGACCCAGATTAATAAAGGGATTAGGCCGAAAAGAAAATGAACGATGAGGTAAGGTGTGCGCTAATAATGAACTAACTTTAACTACAACATGAGTCACAAGAGTTCCTGTGTAAATAACAGCTACCTTGATTACTTGTTAGTATGAATGTTTGTTAGTTAGTGTATTAATTACCACATTAGTTTATACTTAATTTAACCATCATGAACTCATGATACGTTAGTGTATAATTATATTGTGACTTTACTTGGAGGGGCACATCATCATAAACCCACTCCTGACTACTCATGCAGTCCTAATGTATGTCCGTCCGTCTAGTGCTTTTACACTGAAAAACAATAGAAAAGTGTTCTGTCTACATCAACACAAAGAGTTGTGGTAATGGTGATGTGCCCCTCCAAGTAAAGTCATGACATAATTATACAATAGCACCTCATGAGTACATGCTGGTTACGTTTATCTTAAACTTAAATGTTAATTAATACATTTATAAACAAGTTGTACTAACAAGTAATTAAGGTAGCTGTTATTCACACATGAACTCTTGTGACTCATGTTGTAGTTAAAGTTAGTTCATGATTAGCACACACCTTACCTCATCACTAATTCATAATAATGTTTAGTTTACATATTAATACATTATTATTCATGTACTGTTATTGTAAAGTGTTACCATTTAGGGGAAAGGTTTTACATTTATTGGCATCTTATGTTTTAGACTTTTTGCTACATTCTGTGACAGATCCTATTTTCAGGCATTTACAGACTGAACAATGTGGCGTTCAATATCACAGTTTCTAAGCTTGTCAAGTTAAATGTTAAAAAAAAACCTCATTTGACCTTTAAGCGCACAACGCTTGTTCAACATTGAATCAATGACGTTGTAAATTAGAAGAATCAATCATTTGTGAACAACTTACTACCAGTGCATAAATAATATATAATGATGTATTCCGTGAAAAAGTAATTGTAGTGTAATTGTGGATTTTGCAAAAAGTAGTTTAGTCTAATTACAAATACTTGATATTTTGTATATGATAGTTCAGATTCTCTCTCTCTCTCTCTCTCTCTCTCTCTCTCTCTGTGTGTGTGTGTGTGTGTGTGTGTCTGTTTGACATACAATATTATGAATCTGATGTGTCAGTGTTTTTGTTTGCTCTGCTTTTATTCATGTTATGAAAGTAATTACTGTAAATGCTTATATTATAATGCACTATACTATTTTGATGCATATAGATTAATTTCAAATTACAAAATAATAATAATAATAATAATGACCCTTAAAAAATGTAGCTACAGTCAGCGAGTCAACTGCATCCCATTGTTCTCATGGACACGCCTCCTAGTCGGAAACGAAAATCCCGACGTTCCCACGACTTTATGATGGCTTTCATGTCCGTTCAACTCTTAAAATCAAATTTCCCGACATGACTTACCCTAACGCACCATCCTGTTGTTGTTACTTATTTTGTACACATCACCTGCAAATAACACGTGTCTTGGTAAAGTTGACTGTTAGCAATAACAGTGGTGCTTAAGTGAATGATTAGCATTTATTTACAGACAATTCAGTTGTATTAAATGCATGCAAACCATGCCATATTGGGTTCATTTCTGAAGAACAATAGAAAAAACGAAATTCCTGTGCCAGGAATGTAACCACCGCTCACGCGTACAGTATGTTTTCAAAGTCCACTAGCAGATCTAGGTGAAATCATCCAAGTGCTATGGAAAAATCTTTGCTAAAACGTACAAAAAAGTACTCGCAAGGTGCGTCAGCTTCATTTTCAAGTCCAGCGGTGGCGCACCGCGTGTTTAGGATGAGTTTGGCATTCTGGGCGGAGGAGAAGCTTCCAAAAACATTATCAAGACGATGATGATGGTGGTGATGATCATATAGAAAATATCACGTGTGGAGAAACTGGACGTCGGTTTAAATACTCACAGTTTATAGCCTGCAGCTGGAAGGGAGGGGAGAGTAAAACTTCCAAGAGAAGCGTCAGTCTCTCATTTTCTGGATCAAGCAGGAGGGACGGATCATGGAGGGACCCCCTCATGTTGACAAGTACAGAGTCATCTTTAAACATTACACTCTCGAAAAGCGACACTTTATGTTTACAGTTATTCCATGAAGAGTGTGAACAATGCTGAGCGAATGACACTGTAAAGTTTTCTTCTCTTTGCTAACCGTGACTAAACGCTTTCGCATATAGCCTAGAGTAAATCGCTTTGCGCGCGCGCTTGGTTAAGAGTGCATGGGATGCTTGGTTGCCCCACAGTAACAGTAAACTTTCATTTCTTCTTTCTTTCAGCTCATGAAAGCTTGGCAACACTCTCTACCTCACCGGGAGAGGAACTGCTGTAGCGTTTCTTGTTCATCATCATCTTCTTCATCATCATCCTCCTCAGCAGCTGCAGCATCATCATCAGCAGCAGCATCATCATCATCGTCAGCGCGAGTGGCACGCACATCACTTGCTCCACATCCTCGGGGCCACGAGAGCGCCAGGGCGCAAAGATGAACATCCAAGTCCTGCCCGAGCACAAACTGTCCTCGGTGGCCCCGCTGAAACAGTTTAACGTGGAGAAAAAGGAAGTGGAGCTGATCCTGGTGAAGGAGCAGAATGGGGTCCAGTACACGAACTCCTCGGTCGTGGCCTCCCCGAGCTCCCGCGCCTGCACCTCTGCCTCCGGTGAAGATATAGAGAGGGAGACCTGGGGCAAGAAAATGGACTTTCTGCTCTCTGTCATAGGCTTTGCTGTGGACCTCGCCAATGTGTGGAGGTTCCCCTACTTGTGTTACAAAAACGGAGGAGGTAAGCTTATTGCTTCTGTTTATTTTGAGGGTTACCTCATAGCTCATATGTCTACTACTGATCTAACAATATGTGAATTAGCTTACTTAATATGTCGTTATTTGATAGAATTAACTGCAAACTTTTTTGCTGCTTCTGAAAATTATTTTTTTATTGCATTCTTTGACACTCTGTCTCAATCAATTGTTAAATAATTCTGTTCAGAAATAATTTGAACTGGATATTAATGTATAAAGATGATATTAAAAAATAAAATAAGAATGTATTGTCTTACATATTATAATTTATCTGTTATTTTGACACATGCAAAAATGACAGTTAAAATAATAAATGCATTCTTTTTTACAGTAGTAGAATGTATTTACTCCATAAAGTTTGTTTTGTAGAGTTTTGTTCAGATGTTAAAAGAGCAAGTCTGATAAGCCGTTAACAAATACCAATTGAACAGCATTTCATGATGCCACTTTATTCCAGTCATCATGACTCCAATCACTCAATAATTCTGTACCTATTGTTTCTATGAAAAAAATTCAGTATCAACAAACTCATTAGCTATCAGTGGGCTTTTGGGCTATCTTTTATATGTATAACTTAGCATATCTTCATATCCATATATTTGCAAAGTGCATTAATTTAAAAAGACAGTATGATAGACAACTCATGTTCCATGAATGAATGAAACAGTTGAAAATGAATGATACAGTTTCTTTATGCATGATAAACAAATGACCAATTCTAATATTAAAAGTATAATATTGAAACTGATGTGAACAAAGACAAATAAGGCAGGGTTGGGTAGATTTATGTTTCTATGTGTTTTTCATGTGGAGTTTTCATATTTTTCATATCTGAAAAAATTACAATACAAACAACAGAAAGCCAGAGTTAAGAACTATGATTATATTAAACCGATCCTAAGTTGACCTTTTCACCACATAAGAGTTACAGTGACGATTGCCTATTGTTCATCTGTTTATTCTTTGGGCTTCCATACGTATCTGTCAGCATTCAAATGTTAAACTCCATAATGTGTCCCCCAGGTGCCTTTTTGATCCCATATGTTCTGTTCCTGTTTATTGCTGGGATGCCTCTGTTTTACATGGAACTTGCCCTGGGTCAGTATAACAGAGAGGGAGCAGCTACTCTTTGGAAAATCTGTCCTGTGTTTAAAGGTACGTAGAAAATGAGTAGTCACAAAGGATACAAATTCTCAAATCACTGTGTGTTAACTGGTTAATTTTGATATTTCACTACCAACAAACACCAAAGCAAAAATCCTTTTGGATGTTTAATTTTTCAAATTGACCAGGCAAACACAAACATGGTTAACTCAGTGACCCAACAGAAGCCAACAACTGTGTTTGTTGAGTCTGTGAACTAGGTTTCACAGTGGATCTGATGTGATCGGTTGTAATTCATGGTTCAAGTCAAACCTATCTGACAGTTTGGATCAGCAAATGAAAAGGTATCAAATCAATAACGATTTGTAATTATGGAGTGCCGCAAGGCTCAGTTCTAGGACTGCTGCTTTGACTTTGAAGCCATTACACACACTTTTAACTTCACATATTAAAACAAACAGATACCTAAATTAAGTAAAAAAAATATATTTTTTTTTCTTACTTTTCTCTTTAGGTGTTGGCTACACAGTGATTGTCATCGCACTCTATGTTGGCTTTTACTACAATGTCATCATAGCATGGTCACTGTATTACTTATACGCATCACTGACGAATGAGCTGCCCTGGCTCCACTGTAACAACCCATGGAACAGCCCCAACTGCACAGAGCCAAAGGACATCAATGGCACCATCTTGGGGAACGGAACCTCCTATGCCAAGTACAAGAACACACCGGCTGCAGAGTTCTACGAGTGAGTCTTACATTTATTTTCATCATTCTCTTTTGCAGTTGCAAATACGTTGTTGCTTATGTTTTGTTTTGGTTGCCCCTTCAGACATTCATACTAAACTAAACTTTGGAACTACATGTCGAGTAGCAGTCATTAAGGTGTTAATTCACTCTAGACTGTAGACTCCCTAGAGTAGCTGACTTGCAGAGATGCCTATGGTCAGTGTAATGTCTGTTGGGCAAACTTCAAATGAAGTATTATCAGATATTAAGCACTTATATTCTAGAGTCTGCAGGTTGACATGTATCAAAAACTGCCAGACACAGGAAAAGTTTCTTTCCTCAGGCCATCTACCTCATGAACAGTTAATATTTCTCCTATTGTGCAATAATCGTGCAATACTCTCTGATACGCACTTGTACACAGCACCTTATAACAATATACATTGCAATTCTTCTCCTTACGCATTTGTACACAGCACCTTATAACAATATAAATGCAATACTTCTTACGCATCTGTACACAGCACCTTATAATAATATACAATGCAATACTTCTCCTTACGCATCTGTACACAGCACCTTATAACCTGTATATTTATAACAATCTGCACATACATTTCAACATCCAGATCGTTGGATCTCTGTTTAATGTCTATCGTCTTCTTTTTTATATATATTTATTTTGTGTTGTTTACTTTATGTTTACTGGAAGCTTCCTTCTGTAGCCAAAGCAAATTCCTTGTGTGTGTGAAGCACACTTGGCAATAAAACTGATTCTGATTCTGATTCTGATCACCAAATTTATTTATAGTCCACAGAATGTCTAAAAGGCCCAGTCAAAATAGTTAACAATTAACAAATATGTGTGTATGTTATTGTAGCAGTTTATTTACAGAAGTGTCATGAAATATGTCTAGGAATACAAAGTTTTAGGTGTGAAGCACTATCAGTATCAGTTAAAATAGTTCATGCTGAGAGTGGATTTTATGGACTTGCAGTCAACAAAATATTTGCGAGTATCATTTTTATTAAACAGTCCTGTACTGTATGTGAGTGTTATAAAACTGCTAAAAGAAGCACACCTTAACTAACAAAATCTGTTATGTTGCCTTGTCTGTGATTTTTGTTGACATTGTTCCAGTTTGTCATGTACCAGTTGCTCATGCTTCCTGTGGTCTTACCGATATGACATGAAATGAAACTATCACTTTCTTATCACCATTTTCCATTCAGTCTTGCATTGCATTGTGCATGTACAGTCGCTCAGGACTGGCACATAGCATGGCACATCTGCACAGTATCACCTGTGGAACTGTGTGTGTGTGTAAGATCAGGTAAACGTTCTAATGGATGTTGAGGATTTCTTTTGGATCACACAGGAAAAGATGAAAAACACATTTCAGACCTGGCTGTGACTTTGTCTCTGTCGGGATGTGTCGAGGAGATTTATGCATTAGTTAATCATCACTGCTAGTCAGCTATGTTGTAAAACTCCCAGACAGAAGATGCACATAAATAAGGTGCAGTCATTTGAATAGGTAAGTTGGCTTTATTGAAATCACAGAGGAATGACAGGGAAAATATATTAGTCTGCGTTCGTCTAAGAATGTTGCCACATTTTGTAGTTATTTCTGATTAAAAGGCCTTTGAGAAAACTTCTTCTGCATTATTCTGCAAAGTACAAGTTCTTCTGCATTGTTTACTCATGCTCACGTCTTTCTTTCTTCTGCGAGAACACTTATTCTTGTTTTTTTTCTTATTTTTTGTCCATAGAATTGATGTATATATATATAT
>CAIGQQ010039163.1:6454283-6475455 GCA_903798035.1 Danio albolineatus
ATATATATATATATATATATATATATATATATATATATATATGTGTGTGTGTGTGTGTGTGTGTGTGTGTGTTCTGCAGAAGAAAGTAGTATAGCTTTGGAATTCCATGATGGTGAGTAAATGGTGAACCGAATTTTGTTTTTGTCTAAGATGTCCCTTTAAATCATCCAAGTATATTGTACCCTGTTGTCATTCTGAGGTAGAAGCTGATCATACTGTATGCAAACACTTTTGCTGTGGTTCTCAAAAATAGGTCAGTATCATAACTTGTATGCAGCACTCAAACTCAGAAACTCCTGCCTACAGTGTGTGACTCGTGTCAGGCTATGTTTAAACTCTTGATGTAGACTGAAAGAAAGGCAGTCGCTTGCACTTCAAAGAAAAGCAGTGCTTTTCCGTGTTTAATGGAAAATTTGGCTCCTCACGTTAGGGGAAACCAGAAGAATGCATGATGGAACAATAAAGAACCCACAGCACTTGTTGATTTGTTAAACAACCAGTTATGGGCAAAATGGTAATGCACGTCATCAGAGTTTAGTAAGTTCTCCTCTAATAATTTCCTCAATTTATTGCACAAATCATATTCTGAAATCTCTTGAAAAGAGAAATGTCTTTGATGTAGGTCACAGCGATTGTTCACCCAAAAAGGAAAATGTGCTGTTGATTTACGAATGCTCGGTTCATTCAAGGTGAACATGAGTGTTTTCCTTCAGTAGATCATAAAGAAGATTTTAGCTGAAAATGTGTTTCTTGGTGGTTCATCAAATGCAAGTAAATGGCCTCTGGCACTTTGAGAATCAAAAGGCATCAGTGTTTCACCTAGGTGTACACCTTTGGGGGATATTTGGTACCTTTTATTGGCTGATTTTACAGTGTCTTTTCTCAAAATTTTTAGCAATATGTGTAACAGATAAAGACAGATTATTGGGAGATAATCTTTTCATGGGAGATAAGTAAAACTGAGCTGCTTTTTGTTCTGGATTCTCAGTATAAATCAGATGGGCCATTAAAAATCTGATGTAGTCTAAAAAAATAATAGAGCACACCTTTTCTGTTATATTTGGTCCAGATTACAATGAAACTAATGTTTGAAGATAAATACTAAGTCTTCATGTTGTTTGACAGCACACGTTGATACCACTTAGAGTGTGTGTTTATGTGTTTGTGTGAGAGAGAGAACACAATTATGAAGACAGATGTGCATCTCTTGCATCTGTTTGAAGTTTTGCGATTGATGCAACATAAATAGCCTAGTTCCAACAAGCTCTGGCTGAATGCGGATTGCGATAATGTCACATGACACTGGCCAGACATTGGGCACAATGTGCATCACCGCACCTAAAAGTGGGATTTATTTACTTTTGCCTGGCTCTGCAGAATTTTTTTGATTTCCATCAGGTTGACGCGACATATTTATGCGAGTTTACTTGTGTAATCAGAGCGAAATTCAGCCACATGCAATATACAGCGCACCCCCTAATATAAAGGTAGGGGTAACACATATACAGGCAAAACATAATTAACAGCTGATTATACATTCAGGTCTTTTGAAGTGAAAGCACTGGTCTTTGCAAGAAACTCGAAATTCAGCAAAAGATCCAGAGTGTGTTCAAGACAGTCTTTACTGTGACTGGCCTCTCATAATGATGTGTTGATAATGTGATGTATGCAATAAAACATTTGTAATCTGTAAAAGCGAATCTTTTTATAGGTTGCAGTACGCGTGAATGTGTTTGCAGTGGATGAAATGTTGTAAACAAAGTTCATTTTCTTGCATAAAATGATTTACTTTATTTGACCCATGAACCATGGGTATTAAATGGTTAGTTCACTCTTAAAAAGGGAAAGTTATGTCATGTTTTACTCACCCTAAAGGCATCTTAAGTAAATATGACTTTATTCTTTCAGTTGAATACAATCAGGAATATTTTTAAAATTATTTTTGGCTTCTGTCCTTCAATAATAAAAAGAAGTTAGTATGCCTCTAAGAGGGGGGATGTGGGGTGCCTTAAAACAGCCAATCCATGTGTTTTTTGTTTATTGTACTTTTGCATTAATTTCAGTATTCAAAGTATTACATTTGGATATCTTTCTTACAAAAACACACCAATTCACTACAGGATACCTTTATACATACCCCAGAGCCATATGAGATACTTTTATTATGGATGGATGTGGTTTATTGGGCTTCATTTGGACTGCTGATGAAAACAGATGCCCATTGCTATTGTAGAGCTGCAAAAGCCAAACATGATTTCTACTTACTAAACCTCTGACAGGATTTGACTGAAAGAAGAAAGTCATATACATCTAGGATGCCTTAAGACAGGGGTGTCCAAACTCGGTCCTGGAGGGCTGGTGTCCTGCAAAGTTTAGTTCCAACCCCAATCAGACACACTTGGGCTAGCTAATCAAGCTCTTACAAGGCTTTCTAGAAACATCCTTGCAGGTGTGTTGAGTCAAGTTGGATCTAAAATCTGCAGGGCACCGGCCCTCCAGGACCGAGTTTGGATATGCCTGCCTTAAGAGGAGTAAATAATGGGATAATTTTTTTGGGAGGAACTAATAAATAAAGTGACTTGCATTTGATCACCAAAGACCACGGTTTCAGCTAAACAAATCTTCTTCAATGTTCCACTGAACAAAAAAGTCACCTACATCGCTGATAACTTGTCACATTTTAAGAATTTAGATGGTTTAGTCTAGTGGTCCTCAAACTTTTTTTCTCCAAGTACCACCTCAGAAAAAATGTGTCTTTCCAAGTACCACCATTATGACCAGTATTGAAATACAGTTGCATAATAGGCATAATTAAGCAGCTACAGCCCAGCACAGTTTAAAAACGAGGCGTATTAATTCTTATTAGGATTATTTATTATTATTTATCAGCCACTTTAGACATTCTAAATAGTTTGAACGGAGAAATTAGAAATTAGATCTGCTTACTTTGCATTAAAGTAGGCTTTGTGTGCCAGAAAAGCAAGTAATTAAACTTTCCCTGTCAACATTGGGACATAAAATACAGGATATGCCCCCAACAACCCTTACAAATATAGGGAGGAAAATAGCTTTAAATGAAAGAATACATAACGAACATTAGAAAATTGGAAACAAAATAAAGGTTTAACCTATCAATGATCCCATCTGTGTTATCATTTGCATCAAAAGGTTAAAAGTGTGTTCATTTTTAAACTTTAATTATACAGCGATTTCTCCGCGTACCACTAGAAGTAAGCGTACGCGTACCACAGTTTGAGAACCACTGTTTTAGTCAATGAATTTGGAAAAGATTACAGATATTGAATTTATATTGTAATGACAATTATTCATAGCATGGATGTTCATCAATATATCTGTCTCTTTAAATGGGACTTTATATATTTAAACTCCTTCAACCCTCAACTTTGGGGTTTGTTTTCGTTCCTGGTGATCTACTACTTCTTGTATTCTCTGCTTGTCTTGTTCTCGCTGTCTGTTTGGCTGTTTCTCTCACTTTCTCTCTGCTCTTAGTCTGTTTTGGACTGGTTTCCCACCCGGCAGTGCTTTGAAGTGTCATTTCCCCAGCTGTCTTCAGTGTGTGAGTGGATGTGGAAAGCTGTCATTTCCTCCGCTTTTCCCCCTCATGCAGCTCTATTATAATAGGTTTCGGCCACCAGTAATCCTGCCATCGTGGAACAGCACACGGGGCACTAGAGAATATTCATTACTGTCACACATACAGCAGACACATACATGCTCAGCAGGTGTGCCATACACTGAATATTAGATTACGCCGTGTGTTGCTTAGAATAGCCAAAAATGACAGGGAGAGGTCCAAACCAATCTCAGAAATATGGTGTTGCACCAGCAGCTGTCAGTCCAGACGCCCTTGATAAAACCCAGTCAGGCTCATTGGTCTTACATGCCATGCAGCTTTCTTAAACAACCGACAGCCAGACAAAAGCAAAATATGACAAGCTCAACAAAGCATATTTCATCATCTAGCGTGCCACCCACATTTCCTTTGACTACACTGTCTCTGCCAATCTTGACATGTTCGAGTCAATCACTGTTTGTTGAGAATAATGAGCCGTTACTGCTCCATTGTATTGTTATACACAGCGGGTGTCCGAAATCTAATTATTCCGTCATTACTGAAATCTTGTTACATCACAAACGGTCTCAGATTTAACACCAGACTGATGTCATGAAGACAGAAATAGTGGATTTTGGGGAGGAAAATATAATCATTTGGAAAGCCAAAACAAAGATTGTGACCACTTTATTATGTCTTTACTATAATAAATTAAACAAGCAAATAAGAGTGAAATCTTAGAATGTAGGTTCAATATTAAAAGGTTGTTTGATTTATTTACTCTTTTTTTTATGTTTATACACATGCAGTTGAGTCAAAATTCTTACAGAAAAAAAAAAGTCTTACAGATGCAATTTATTTGCAGTCCATGTTTTTAATCAAACTAAAAAAAAAAAAAAAAAGGAAGGAAATGTTAAAAATAGATAAACAGTAATGAACTCTTGTCAGCCAGAGGGGTCCATAACCACGACGAATTTGTAGTTTCACAAACAAGCGTAGGACATTCTGTTGCTTGTTATTAAAACAAATATAAAGTTAAGCAAGCTGTGATGAGACCCCGCGTGCCATCGGAGTTCTGGTTTGCGGACATTTTTTGGCTCAGAGAACATAGCCTAGGATATGTTGAAATCAAAGGTGTTTGGATTTCATTTGGCCAGACAGGACATCAGATGAACGAAGAGCTCTAGAGGGAATGTTTGCCAGGATACTCGCCAATCTAATGCAATTATTCAATTAGAGGAGGCTGTGCTCGCATCTGTCCTGACCCAACCAGCTGAAACCCCAGATCTGCTGCCACAAAAACCAAAAAGTGCTTGTGTCTGTTTTGGAAGTTAGAAAGACTATCCAGGACAGGAGTCTCTGTGTTTTCCTATACAGTACGTGTGTTTTGGACTACTGTATATAGAACGCAATAATCTGCCAGTTTTGTCTTTTTCAGTTAACAAAGCATAGGAACCTAAAACTGTCAGCTTGAAAATGCACGCGAACATTTAGGCTCCAAAAAACTAAACAAAAAACAAAGGTGACGTTATTACTTTTATATTTTGAGCTTTTATTACACCTGACATCCATTTGCACTAGACATTTGATGACTGTTTAATGTGCATCCCACTGAAGCTAAGCAGGGCTGCTTAGTACCTGGTCAGTACCTGGATGGGAGACCACATGAGAAAGCTAGGTTGCTGCCAGAAGTGGTGATAGTGAGGCCAGCAGGGGGCGCCCAACCTGCGGTCTGTGTGTGTCCTAATGCCCCAGTATAGTGACGGGTAGTCTATACTGCTCAGTGAGCGCCGTCTTTCAGATAAGATGTTAAACCGAGGTCCTGACTCTCTGTGGTCGTTAAAAATCCCAGGATGTTCTCCGAAAAACAGTAGGGGTTTAACCCCGGCATCCTGGGCAAATCTGCCTATTGGCCTCTGTCCGTCATGGCCTCCTAACCATCCCCATATCATAATTGGCTTCATCACTCTGTCTCCTCTCCACCAATCAGCTGGTGTGTGGTGTGCAGTCTGGTGCGAAAATGGCTGCCGTCACACTGGTGGTGGATGAGGAGATCCCCCCCATTGTTTAAAGCGCTTTGAGTGCCCAGAAAAGTGCTATATAAATGTAAGGAATTATTACATTAGAATGCATCTGAACTGCAGATTGCAACTTGGATTGCATCTGAAATGTTTGACATAAATGTTGGGAGGAGATGACTTAGAAACACCCTAATGCACTGACTAATACACAAAATACAATGTTTTTACACACGTTTTGCAAAGAGTTTCTATGTTAACATATGCATACAGTCAAACAACATTTTAAATAATATAAAATTTGATAGCATTTGCAAACAAAGGCACTTGACACATAAGCACTAAAAATGTATCCCTCTCCAGCTCTATGCTTTATTTTCGAAGTTATGATCTGGTCAATGGTATATTCAATCGTATATTGCTGGCAGCTAGCTCTCTGTAACTCTCACATGGTTGCCCACTGAAGCTAAGCAGGGCTGCTCCCAGTCAGTACCCGAGTGGGAGACCACATGGGAAAGCGAGGTTGCTGCCGGAAGTGGTCTTAGTGAGGCCAACAGAGGGCGCTCAACCTGTGGTCTGTGTGGGTCCTGATGCCCCAGTATAGTGAAGGGGACTCTATTCAGTTCAGTGAGTGCCTTCTATTGGATGAGATGTTAAACCGAGATCCTGACTCTCTGTGGTCGTTAAAAATCCTAAAAGAGTAGGGGTATAACCCCGGCATCCTGGCCAGATCTGCCAATTGCCCATTTGCCCAATGTCCATCATCGCCTCCTAACCAGCCCATTTCGTAATTGGCTTTATCACTCTGTTTCCTCTCCACCAATCAGCTGGTGTGTGGTGTGCAGCCTGGCGCAATATGGCTGCCGTCGCATTATCCAGGTGGATGCTGCACACAGGTGGTTGATGGTGCTCATGTCTATGTATAATGTGCCATGTGTGTAAGATTTGTCTCCTCTTTTGGTTTTGATGTGTGTTAAATCCGCACTCTGCTGATGAAGTGTTAGGAAACACTTAAACAAGAACACTATCCTGCACTCCACCACTGTTGTGTATGTTTGTTTGTGCGTTCCTTTAACCTACACTCCCCTAAACACATGCATGACATTGTTTCAGAGACTCAGTTAATGGGTGTTTACGTGGACACGACAATGGTAGCATTTTCAACATCTACTTTGATTCTTCCACTGGGAGTTCAAGAGTTAATGGGCTGGGTTGCAGCAGGATGGGCATATATTGGTAAACCATATGCCAAAGTAATTGGTGGCTCATTCCACTGGTGACTCTTGATAAAGAAGAGAATAAGCTTATGAAATGTGATTGAGGAAAGGAACTTGAATGATAGGGTCAATTCTTACTGTATTATAATTGACTTCTTCACACAGATATTGTGTGTTTTGTGTTTTTGGGTTTTTTTGGCAAAATGAGTGACCTTAATTATGTCATCTCACGGTAATTGAAATAATTGTGATATTATTGTAGAAAACGAGCTTTATCACAATCTTGATAAAATGTGAGTGAGATCATTTGTGAAAGTACTTTTATTTTTATCACAGCCTGACCTACACAACATTTGTATTTGCAAAGTGTAACTAAACAAAGAGCCAGGGGTCAGATGAAATGTCACAGAGAGTGGATTAAAGGTCAAGCTGTAGTGGGACAGGTGGGTTGACAGGTCCCAGCGTGATGTTATTGGCAATGGTGACGCAAATTGGAGACTTCAAACAACTTGAACGAACGGACAGGGATTGGCCTGTCTCCCGTCTCTTGAGCCCTGAGGGTTTGCCTGGCTTTCCTTTTCCTCATTATCTCAGCCATGACGGCTCCATCATCTATGTTTCTGTAGACCTCACACTCACGTTTATTCCCTTATTCCCAGTGCATGACAAAATGACTTGTTTAATGAGAAATTTGTCAAGCTCTCTCCAGCTTCAGAGTTTTACCCTTCAAGACAAGTGTCTTAGTTTGGAATGTTGTGAAATCAAACTCGTGCATCTCTTTGCAGATTTTGATTTACTATTTATGTCATCAAATTAATCTGTTATTAAAAGTACGAGTAACCAGCATAAGGTTAATGTTCTGGATCTTCAATCTTGTTTTTAAAGTTTCAAGCCTACAGCATTGGCTTTACCTCTTTGAGAAGGAAAGGCAACAGCAATGTTCTGGCAGTGCTATAGGGGTTTGTTTATAATGTAAGAACAATGGCCTGTACTGTTTCTCCTCTTTGAACCTCGCTGGGAGGTGCAGCACAGGAATCATTTAGATCACATTCTACAGAGACTCTTTTCATGGGGTGGATCCAGATATTTTGCTTGAAACCAGTAATAATATTCATCACTGGATGGTTGAGAAACCTTTGGTCTTAACCATTATTCACGTTTTTTTTATTTATGAAGCCATAAAAAATGTTGGAAACATAGATCATTCCTCTTGGGGAGAAAGAACCTGAGGGAAACTAGCGATTTATTGGTAATTTATGAGCCGGCAAATCTTTTGAAACAACTGACGCAGCATGATGTGGGACACAAATTGAGATTATGTGTGTAATAGTTTGGTGTAATATTCATTGGAATGGTTCTGTATGTTTTCATTTTTTGGACTCTTGTGGTTCTACCTGGTTTCTCGTTTCCTTCTGGTATTTATTAGTGTTAGAGTACCTGTGTCTTGTTACACAGTGCTTTGTCAGGTCTTTTCCTTACACAGATATATTGTTTAAAGAGCTTAGTTAATTTTGTTTCTGTTTAGGCTGGCAGATAATATGATATAGATACTTCTCCCTTTGATAAAATGATAACACATGTTTGATGCCTCAAAGAGCCATCCAAGTTTTTCTTCTAAAATGAAAATTGCTCTCAGACTCCTTTGTTTAGGTTCAGTAATTTCACTTTAATAGCGAAGAATATGTTCTTTTCATTGCATTTAAAGTGTAATAGCTGAACATAAACATAGAAGGCCTAGAAAAATGTTCATTTTAGAAAAAAATTTCAGATGGTACTTAAAGGCTTTTGTATCTGAATTCTTTAAGATTTTGCACAACTCTCACTTACAGTATGATAAAAAATAACCTTTCATTAAGTTGAAAAGAAACAGAGATTCCACATTTGTAGTTATAACTATCAACACTGACTGATATCAAGTTTTTAAATCGTAATTGTGTTTTTCAGCCCTACTTTTGGTATTACATCAATATACACACTGCCTTTGGATCCACTGCTCCATTGTTACTCAGTTCATTTTGTTACAGTAGTGAAAGCCAAATGTTTGGCAATGTCCAGTTAAACCTGCCACTTAAAAATGGTCCTCTCTATTTGAAATGCTCATGAATTGGTTTTCTTCGAACCCATAAAAGTTTCTGCGAATTTTGATGTTAGCATGTAATAAACATCAGGTCCGAGAGGAGTATCTAGAGGAAACAGCCGTAAAAGGAGAGCGAGGGCAAGCATAACATATAAAGCACATGAAAGGGTGTAAGAATGTGCTGTAAAAACAAGAGTTCCCTAGATGGGGATGGTGTGGACTAAATTCTTTGTAGCTATACAATCATTCAATCATGGCTTTATCATACTTTGACTTGAGAGAACATCCCTCTCTGTTTGATACATGAGACAGTGATAATTGAAATCCCTTTTCCAAGTATCGTAAGAGCAGTGACATCAAGTAACAAAACTACTCCTACATAGTGGTTTGTGTAGGAGTAATTTATGTTATGGTTTATGAGGTTTCCCACAACCCTGCATATAGGATGTTCCTTACAGGGATGGACAATAACTAAGTATTTTTTACTTCACTACTGTATATTTTTTCTAGGTATCTATTGCTAATCAGAGTATTTTCTTAAAAAAGGTTTTGCTTTTAATTCACTACATTCAATAACAAACCATTGTACCTTTTTCTCTACTACGTTACCTTAATATAGTTAAGTAAAAAGGTATTTTGAAGGGGAGATTGCATCATGTGCTCAGAGATGCGATAGTAGTGTTTAACAGGCGAATGAGCTGAATTTTGTTGGTTAACCTTGTAAATTTGTTCACAAATCACATTGAGCAATTAATTCATGATTAAATAATAATAATAATAATTCCTTACATTTATATAGCGCTTTTCTAGACACTCAAAGCGCTTTACACAATCCCCCCATTGTGTCTCCTCATCCACCACCAGTGTGCAGCATCCAACTGGATGACGCGAGGGCAGCCATTTTGTGCCAGACCACACACCACACTCCAGCTGATTGGTGGAGAGGAGACAGAGTGATGAAGCCAATTATGATATGGGGATGGTTAGGAGGCCGTTATGGACAGAGGCCAGTGGGCAGATCTGTCCAGGATGCCGGGGTTAAATTCCTACTCTTTTCGAAGAACATCCTGGGATTTTTAATGGATTTTTAATCCTGGGAGAGTCAGGACCTCGGTTTAACGTCTCATACGAAAGACTGATTGGACTGAATTTGGACTGATCTGACCACATCTGTACTCAAGTCAATAACTCTGATTCAAATGATCCATTCGAAGGGAATTACTGAATTTACTTAATTATTTGAATAAAGTATGTCTTGTTTTAAAAAAAACATAATGTTAATTAAATAAAAGTTAATGATTGTGTATTTTTGCTGCTGTAGCATGTAATAGATATCAAATGAATATGATTACATAGGGTTCTTCTTAAAATGTTTACATTTTTAAAAACACATTACATCTTTTTTATATTGTTTATATTTGTCAGCCCACATTTGCACACATTTTGTTTATTTATGTTTGGTAACAGTGGCCTAGTGGGTAGCACGATCGCCTCACAGCAAGAAGGTCGCTGGTTCGAGCCTCGGCTGGGTCAGTTGGCATTTCTGTGTGGAGTTTGCATGTTCTCCCCGTGGTTGCGTGGGTTTCCTCCGGGTGCTCCGGTTTCCCCCACAATCCAAAGACATGTGGTACAGGTGAATTGGGTGAGCTAAATTGTCCATAGTGTGTTTGTGAGTGTGTATGGATGTTTCCGTTTCCCAGAGATGGGTTGCAGCTGAAAGGGCATCCGCTGCGTAAAAAACAAGTGCTGGGTGGGTTGGCGGTTCATTTCGCTGTGGCGACCCCGGATTAATAAAGGGACTAAGCCGAAAAGAAAATGAATGAATGAATGTCAGTATTTCACCCGTGTTTACCTTCACAAATCTGTTTTGCAATAAGAAAAGTATTTCAGTGGAGTTAGTACATGGTTTAATCACAATCTCCTTTTTAACATTTTTCATTAGTTACATGTTTGTGAAACCCACAGCCAGACATAAAAAGAAATAAAAGAGCACTGGTCTATGACATATTAAATGGTAATAGATCAACATGATAAATGATGCAAAATATCACACACTCACACAAAAATCATGCCATCAAAACAAGTCATTGCCTTATCTCACCTATTATTTCTCATCCTCTAGGCGCGGAGTGCTACGTAGTCATGAGAGTAAAGGCATTGGAGATCTGGGTCTTCCTCGATGGGAGCTCACCATCTGCCTTGTTGTTGTCGCCTTCATCCTCTTCTTCAGTCTGTGGAAAGGAGTCAAATCCTCTGGAAAGGTGCAAAAACTTCAGATCTAAACTTATCTTATAATAATGATGCAATAGCTGTTGGATTTTAGCCATTCTATCATTGATAGGAATCCCAAGGCATTGGACAGAAGTTCACACAGCTTAATTTGTGTGTGGGTGTGAGTGTGTCTTCAGGTGGTGTATATTACAGCTACTATGCCCTACATAGTGTTGTTGGTGTTGCTGATTCGAGGCATCACTCTCCCTGGTGCAATGAACGGAATCAGGGCATATCTTCACATTGACCTAAAGAAGCTCAATAACCCTCAAGTAAGTTTATGTGAATAGAATCAGTTGTTCGGCTTCTTCGATGACCTCGTTCCAAAGATGTATCACAAACCTAACATGCTTTGCCTTTTATAGATGGCTTGTCACTCATTTTTGTTTGCTGCAGGTATGGATTGACGCAGCTACTCAGATTTTCTTTTCTCTAGGAGCCGGGTTTGGAGTCCTCATTGCCTTTTCCAGCTACAATAAATTTAACAATAACTGCTACAGGTATGTCAAATTTTTGATATGTGTTCTTCAATAATAACAACATTTGTCCATGAACAGGTTCAAATCTTACCTGAAGATGAATATCGATATTTATTTCCACTTCGTCTGTAAGCTCATAGTCATTCCAGTGCGATGATACTCGTAGGTTGAAGTTCTCTTGGGAAAAGCAGAATGCCACCTCCAGGGATAAAACATAGGTAAAGTTGTTGGTGAGACCAGCAGGTGGCAGTCTCCTTGAGGACTTTTTGGATAACAGTCAAAGATTGTCAGATCATATTACAATATTCCTTAACTAAACTGTCTCTGATCTAGTGATTTGAGATGTTGCACCACCCGTTTGTGTGCTGAGAGTTATACATCATCATATTGATGTTGCATCCCATGGTTCAAGAAAAGCAACGTAAAAGAAGGGACACGAGAATGCCAAATGTATTAACAGAACATTAATATGCAGCTCTTTCGGTAAATCACATAATTAAAAAAGAAACAAAGATTACGCAATTGGTTTTTCTGTTAAAGCATAAGCTGTCAAAAAACATGTCAAAAATGCTAACTGATGATGTCAAACCTTGACATTTATTTGACATCCACTCACTGATGCCCTTTTGACCACCAAATTAACAACAACACAAAAAAGGATTATACAATAATAAAAGTTACATGTCAATAATCGATTACAGTCCTATAATTGGTTTTGATGTGTTTATTGATGCCAGTGATAATATGACAGCGTCAACACAGTATGATGTCATTTTGATATCAAGGTAGTCAACTGGCATTAAATCAAGTAGCATTTTAAACGTGTTCATTTTGAAATGATGGTGTGATGTGCAATTTAATGTGCTTGATTGAATGTGTATTGCTGTTGAAAATCTGAAATGTGCCCAAACAAACTTGAAAACCAAACTAAACACAACAGAATCTTAAGCCGAAGCCCCCCAAGGTTGCCCAGTGAGCCATTTATTTTAAAGAAGTATTTAATCAGCCTCTGGTCTATACAATTGATTGCACATTTAAGTAATTCAACCTATCAAATAAACTCTCAGAAGATAAAGAGAAGGAGTCCTTACACATTAAGTTGCACATTTAGAAAATACCCTATTCAGGGGACATGAACTGTACACTATTTTTTAAAAATTAAAACAGGAAAGACTTTTTGACATTTTGACTACACTTAAATGACCAGGATTTTTCAGCTTCATGAGCTTCTCACATGCAACCACATGTTAAAATCACATATGAAATATGTGTAAAACTCATGTGAAACATGAAACATATGGTTTCATGCTAAACCCATGTGATTAAGTTTCCATATGAGTCCACATTTGTTCACAAGTGTTTTACATGAAAGTGCCACATTTCATTTTCATATTTTTCATATGTGTTCCACATACATCACATATAATATTAACATTGAGTGCATGTGAAGTTTGCATGATTTGGTTATTTAATTAATTAATTAATTCATTCATTCATTTATTCATTCATTCATTTTCTTTTTGGCTTAGTCCCTTTATTAATCTGGGGTCGCCACAGCAGAATGAACCGCCAACTTATCCAGCATATGCTTTACGCAGCGGATGCCCTTGATTTTTTAATTTATATTTGTATTTTATTTTATTTGTACTGTTTTTGTCTCCATGTAAACTCCAAAATACACAGGACTTGCCAGGATTATACTGGCCTGGCATGCATTATACAGCAACCACATTTATAGTCATTTTTATGCATCTGTGCAAAAGGATATCGTTTTGCCAATGTTGACGTCTGTAGACAATATAAAATTGGAATTAAAACCACTGTAGTAATGTGTAATTATAATTTTGTCAAGTTTGTTTAGATTTATAAAACATTTAACAGGCCACTGAAAGGATAAAGTGGATATTTCAATTCATCTATATATATTAATAGCGCTTTTTACAATGTAGATTGTGCCAAAGCAGCTTAACATAGATGATGTTATAGTAGATTGAAACTGCTTCAGTTTAGTTTTCACTGTTGAAGTTCAATTTAGTTCAGTTCAGTGTAATGTAAATGTCACAGCTGAAAGCCGAAACAGTGAAGAGCACCAATGCACAGCTTTACAAGTTCCAAACTAAAGCAAGCCAGTGGCAAGAAACAAACTTCAACAAACGATAAAGGTTAAGAGAAAAAAATATTATTATAACTTCCTCTAACATATTAAGTATTTCGAAAGTGTAGAGGCACAGATTGACTGATTCCCTCAAGAGTCAATTCCCACTTTGGTTGACTTGAGCAAAATTGTTTGCAATCATGCTTTTGAATCCTCGCCAATGTATCCATCTGAAGCATGTTACTGACTTACAATAAGCAGTATTGATTTCACATCACAGTAGGTTGGCGTTTAAAGCTGATCCAACAGGTTTTGTTCTCCAGGGCACAAATGTCCTACTGAGACCTGAAATCTGCAGTCATGTCAAAATATTTGCTTTTATTTAATAACACAATATAACGAAAAGCAATAAAAATGTCAGCTTGAAATATTCACGTTCACGTTATTTACATTTAAATAAGCTAGAGCATAATTTTCAGCAGCATTTTTCATCTCTTTAGCATTTTGGCCACTATGGCAGTATGTTGCAAGCGGACGCCTGCCCAGATTTATGCATTTCTTCACAGACTACACTAAACGGTTCCACCCTCAGTGACACACTTTGAAATGATTCAAATCAGACACGATGGACTTGGACTTGGTCTCTGTATAAACTGTTTGGTTATGAAAAAGGCTATTGTAATGTCTAGTCTCTGCAACTGGCAACCGATGTGGGAACATGAAAACAAGCCTTTAAAAAAACTGAGCTGAACCTCAAACTTCACAGGAACCATCAAAAACGAGACATCATAGAGGCTCGAAAGAATCCACAATGGAGTTAAGCCGCAGCCTTGGCATCGCCTGACTGTGGGTTTAAAGTGTTGTTATGTCCTGGATACTGCTCAGCAGTTTTTGAGTTCTGAGGTGTAATGTAAGTGTTCATTTGTGCTTTCTTACAGGGATGCTATCCTGACCAGCACAATAAACTGCGTAACCAGTTTCTTCTCAGGGTTTGCCATCTTCTCAGTACTGGGTTATATGGCTGAACAGCATCAAGTCGAGATAAAAGATGTGGCCACGGAGGGTTTGTTTTTCCCACGTTTTATTATTATTATCTTTAAAGAGCTGTTTCAAGTTTTTCGGTGTTATATTGTGCTCTGTTTATATTCTTTTGTGGTTAAGCAGAGTGTGACTTCAGACACACTTTTTGTTTTGTTTTGTTTTGTTTTGTTTTGTTTTGTTTTGTTTTGGGGTCTATGCAGTAATTGTTCATATCTGTGTGCAGGAGCTGGACTGGTATTTGTTATCTACCCAGAAGCCATCTCAACACTACCAGGAGCTACATTCTTCGCTATAGTCTTTTTCATCATGCTTCTGACACTCGGAATTGACAGCTCTGTGAGTAAAGAGTAATCTTATAATGCCTGTGTATATACAAAGAGTATGGGTTGCACATTATTTTAAGGGTCCCTAGACACCTAATTCGAGAACTTGAACTATTCTTTCACATTACAAAATGCGGGTCGTGTATTCAGACTGGAAATTCCAGTAACATTTATAATAACTACACACTAATCATTTATTAAGCATTAGCGTACTGTATAGTGTATTCATTATTTGTTGAGACTTTACTCTACATTAATAAACATTAATAAGCAGTTTATAACTGCAGCTACAAATGCTCTGTTCTTGACTTATAAGGGCCAGACCGAATCTGCGGACATTTTTTGCTATTTCTGCGGAGTATTTTGTTAAAAAACTGCAGAATCATGCGGAATAATTTTGAGAGTATCATAACTAAAATCTTAATATATGAAATAAAAAGAAATACCTTTTTTCACATTTATTTGATATTTACAATGTGAATCTAACTAGATCCACTTCATTTGGTAAACAAAGCAAGTATCTCATATAAAATATCTACTAAAACACCGAAAATATTACTTTACAAACTGTATTGTAAATAAATCACATGAATATTTTCATATTAGTCAATATTATAACTGAAATTTATTTGAATATACATTAACACACATTATTTACGCAAGTAAATAAACAGGGTCAATGATGGGCTAAAAATCTGTGGAATTCTGCACGCGCAGATTCCGTGTGGCCCTACTTATAAGCAAATTCATAATGTTGATTTTTCATTAGCATTGCATTATTTACAAACCATTTGTATTTAAGAGTAGTGAATGTTTTTTAAGATAATTCAGAATTAGTTAGTAAATGATTAATAAACTTGAAATCAACATTTATATATCTTCTTATTCAGGCATATGGTTACTCTCTATGTTAATAAATACTTTATAAACACAAATTCATCCAGTTTTTCATTCAGTTTTATGCTCTGTAAGTATAATGCTTTGTAAATCCCTTATACTGTAAATGACAGTTAAAGGTATCAAATGAACAATAATCTTTGCAATCCTGTCTTAAAAATATAATTACTGTAAAGTTTAAACATTGCCGAATAACAGGAGTGTCAAAATATAACATAAAATTAGATAAAAAAAACAACAATATAATAATTTAACAATATAATATGATGCAACATTTAAGTGTTATTTAGCGATGTTTAAACTGTACTGGTTTTATATTTTAGATAGGGTTGCAAAGATTTATTTTCATTGGATACAGTTTCATTTTTTCATCTTCAAATGAATAAAAATGAATACAGTCGTTTGTTCTTTTTTTCCTGTTTAATAAAGTTTAATAATGTAGAGTTAATGCTTAACAGATAGTGAATGAACTGTTTGCTAATGCGTAATAAACGATTCATAGTGGTTATTATAAAGTGTTACCGAAATGGTGAGCATAAAAAGTTCAATACTTGGTTAAGAAAAAATGAAGTGAGGAATGTTCATGTCAGAGCTTGGAAAAATAAGTATACTCACTGCGTCTGTCAGTGGAGTGTGAATTGCTCTTTTGTGTTGTTGTTATGTTCTGTTTAGATGGGCGGCATGGAGGCAGTACTCACTGGGCTTTCTGATGACTTCAAAATCCTAAAGAGAAACAGAAAGTTATTTACATTCGCCACAGTAGTGGGGACATTCCTGATGGCCCTTCTGTGCGTCACAAATGTAAGTCTGTTTAGACTGTCAAATGTAATTTTGGGTTCAATAACTAATGCAATCTCATGGCAATTTGTTACTTTTCGGTTTAGTGGCTAATTTGCGTTCATTTCTTTGATCTCATTCTTACATTTTTAATATGATTTGTTCATTGTGCAATGAGGATTAGGGGTGGGGTTTCAAGGCATGCCTGCCTTTAAAAATCATTCATTTTCATATGAATTAACCTGTATGAATTTATATGAATTAGCCACTCTGACAATATGTAAAACAGTTACTTTCCTTATGAGATTGGGCTGGTTTAGGCATATCAAATTTTGAGAATACTATAAAATGCATGTGTGTCCATGTTTAATATGCTTTTAAAATGGATTGTAAAAATGTTTTGCGTTTTCTAAATAATCTGACACTGTGGCCCCATTTACACTAATAAATTTTAGTTTAAAAACACAAAAGTTTTGCTATGGTTAAGCCTTCCGTCCACACTACCTCTGAGTTTTCAAGCCGATAATGGAGGGTTTTGAAAATATTAAAGAGGCCCTTTTAATTTTGTAGATGGGGGGGAAACAGAGACATCTGAAAATGGAGGCATGGCTGCAAACAGCCTTGCATCCTTTACTTAAATTTCCGGAAGTTCAGACTTTGCAAGTTTGATATGGAAAACAAACTCCTGAAGACACGTCTGATAAATCTTCAAAGGGAACAGAGTACTTTATAATGTCATTCACATCACTCTGGCCATGTTGTTTCACTTTACAAAACTTTACAATTTACAACTTTACACTTTACAATTTTTTATCTTAACAATAAAATGAAACATAATATAAGGAACTGCCTATTTCCATTTGGATATTAAAAACTTAACAGTCACCAAATGTTAAGGCATCATGCAGCAACATATTTATATAACTGTCACATATATATGACTGTATATGCATATTTATTACAAAACGAAGCCTACAATATAACTACTTCTTTTCATTTTCAGTGAAAAATACGAAACATACCCTGTCTCGTTTGCTGAACATTAGTTTTAATAATCAATAATGGCCATTATAAAAGTATAACGTACAATAGGTTTATGCAATAAAGGAAATAAAGGCAAGCAATTAGTCAAATGGGCAGAATCATTGTACATGGTTACATAAATTAATATATAATTATCTTTGTGCTCAGCCAAAACCTGTTACATGAGAACAAGTAAGAGATTCAAAAGACCAAATGGTCCTCAGATTGATACAAGATGAATTAAAAATCACGTTTAACAACTATAGTGAGATGAGATCCAGTGGTATACCCTTGGTAAACTGTCCGATGTGTGCTGCTCACAAAGCACCCGCTGACTGCCTGGGGCTCAGACATGTGCATACGCTGCAGTGTGTGTGGTCACCTGATGTGCGTTTTCAGTGGTGTAGTGTGGGCGGAGATCTTTTCAGAAACACTAGGTGAACGCCAGTGTAGACGTGGATCATTTTTTATACTGAAGCACCGTTTTAAAACTAAGTGGGGTTTATTGATAAACCAATTTCAAGAGGATCACATGCTTATGATTGAACACAGCTGGTACCACATCAGCTCTGCATGCACCAATCAGACGAATCCTGACACACTATAAATTACCAGAGCTTTCTACTCAGGTCATCTTCGTCTTGAAGAATCCCCCCTCCACCCCAACTCCTCCCCCTCTCTTATATGGCGGCATGGTGGCCTAATGGTTAGCACTGTTGCCTCACAGCAAGAACGCTGCTGGTTCGCCCACTCCTCGGACCGGTCGGCATTCTGTGTGGAATTTGCATGTTCTCCCAGTGTTCGCGTGGGTTTTCCCCGGGTTCTCCGGTTTCCTCCCACCGTCCAAAAACATACAACATAAGTAAATCGACTACTCTTAAATAGCATCTTAAGGCAACCTAGTCAGATATATGTCGGCACATTCACAAGCGGGGGGAGCTCTCAAGATGCACTCGAGCTCAAACTCTCCTCTCGCCCTTCAAATGGGAGGGAGCCCCCGGCTCAAGGATTTTCTGAGCTCAGGGCTCTCTCCCGGGACAGCATGCCAAATACGCTTTATTATCAATCATCAGCTAAGTGTGAACTCTTGAAAATGTATTAGTGTTAACAAGGCCTGAGTCTTTAGAATCAGTAGTGTGATCTGTAGGATTGCTATACTGTTGATCATTTCATAGCTTACAGTCAAGTCCTTGTGCCATCCAAAACACTTTTATCCAGCTGAAAATGGCACACACTCTTCCGAAAACAGCCTTTTTTATTTTGCAAATATGAAAATATAGACACAGTGTGAAGTTCTGGTTCTAGTTTGAAATGAAAAGTAGACAGACCACCAACTGGTCTAGTTTGGTTAGTTAATGTGGTATTGGACCCACCCTTTCTCCACTGTGATTTGACGGCAGGGTAAAAAAAAAAACTACAAGAAGCACTGCATTAACACAAAGAACATGTTTCCACTCTGGGTAACCTGAAAAAAAAGAAGAAGACAAAAACAGCACTCAGCATGAAACAGACAGTGTCTCGTCAAGTTGATTTCCCTTTTCTTTTCTTTTCTTTTCCTTTCTTTCCTTTTCTTTTCGTAAGTTAGCCTATGAAAAAATGCTGTGGTGGAGACACAGGCTTAGAGGATCGCTTAGGTCATTTGATAGATAATAATTGGTGCATATTTTTATGTGTGTAAATACATCATTAGAATGTCCACAACACAGAATTTTATTTTATACTTTTATACTTTATTCAACAGCATTTTGTCTTGTATTTCGGTCATCACAGGGAGGGATCTATGTGTTGACCTTACTGGACAAATACGCTGCTGGGACGTCCATTCTGTTTGGCGTACTGTTTGAGGCCATTGGAGTATCTTGGTTCTATGGTGAGCAGATATGATCTGGATACATTACATGTTTATTCTTCGTTCATTTTAAATATTAAAAAAGGCACCTATTATTACATCTTCATGAACATAAAGATCCACAAGCAAACAAGCACAAATAGTTTAAAGCCTCATGGGGTTAAACATTTCAAGATTGACACTGCATTCCACGGAGTTGCTTCCTGACATCCAACGCTTCTCATATCTCCTTTAAATTGCATTACATAACTTTGGAACACAGTTCTGTCTGACAGTACAGTACAGAGAGTTCAGATCCTTGTTGATACTGAAAGAAGAGAAGACACAAATCAGATAAAATCTTAATATGATGTCCAGATGCTGTTAATTTCTTTGTGTCTTCGACCCTTAGGCGTGGACAGATTTAGTGAAGACATTGAACGCATGATGGGCTTCAAACCAGGGATCTACTGGAGGCTCTGCTGGAAGTTTGTCAGTCCAGCGTTCTTGCTGGTAAGTGAAAATGGTCATGACCTACATAACTCGCACCTGATGTCATTTGAATTTTATGGACATAACTATATTTTTCAGGAACATAATTTATTTCAAAAATATTACAAAACAGAAAAACCCTCAACTGAAAAAGTGATTTCAAACATTATACGCTTTGTTTTTACATGTATTACTCCCTCACTTCACAACAAATGTTTTAAATTCAGCTGTATTTAAAGCAGAATAAGGAATGAAAAGTATAAGTCTAAAACAAACCAAAATTATAGTGGCAGTCACTATAAAAAACATAAACTTCAAGGCTAAAATAATTGATTTGAGGAAACACTTGTGGTGTGTGGAAAAGTGCTCTAAATACGCATGCACATTTTTTTAAGTGTGTAATGTAAGGACATTTAAGATGATAAAAATATAAAATGTGACTAAAGAATGTCAAGTTCTCTGCCACCTTGTTAATAACACATTGACTTGACCTCCTAACTTAAAAGGTGGTCTGATTTCTGGTACCCTAGAATTGAGGCTTTGCTAATGTGATAGTAAAAGAAAATCAGACTTGGGATTGCACTTGCTCATGAAGTTATATATCCTATAGATGTATTTTAGGCAATGACAAGAGTGAGTAGGTATTGTAATGGTTCAGCATGAATGGTAAAAACTGATGGCTATCAATCAGCTTTCTTCTCAAAAGTGTCCAGTTGTACCTTAAACACAAAATAACACACAATTAATACAACAAAATATATTATTCCCCCTATTCTGTTTTCTAATATGTCTGTAATTATATCTGTAATGGATGCCATTATTTTTTTTAAAATTTATTTTAATTTTAATTTAATTTAATTTAATTTAATTTAATTTAATTTAATTTAATTTAATTTAATTTAATTTAATTTGATTTGATTTGATTTGATTTGATTTGATTTAATTTAATTTAATTTAATTTAATTTAATTTAATTTAATTTAATTTAATTTTACTTTACTTTACTTTACTTTACTTTTGTTTTATTTTATTTTATTTTATTTTATTTTATTTTATTTTAT
>CAIGQQ010039163.1:6507918-6520214 GCA_903798035.1 Danio albolineatus
ACTTCATAATCTAAAGGTCTTATTTTATACAGGAAAAAACAAAATCATTCTACCTTCAAGTGGGAGCTGCCTGGCAATCCTTAACAGTAAGAATGTATTTGGCTCCTCAAGGTTACAATACTTTCCACAAAGAGGACACAAATTAGTTTTTGCTGAAAGACGGCTGTACCCGAAAAGCACAGAATGTCTTTGACTTATCTCTTTCTAATCTCATATATGAAAATGTTTTGTTGACTTGATTAAGACCAGGAACAGAGCTAATAAATAAGTATAAAAGCAGTCATTGATCTGCTTTAGGGCCTGCCAAAGGGTCATCTTAAACTCATGTGCTCAATGAAAGCACAGAGCCCTCAAAAATTGCCACTACACACAAAACAACAACAGAATTAATAGTTTATCATTTTATTCATCTAGAATAGTTTACAAAAGTGACTTTAAATACATTTTTAATAAGGCAAAATATTTATATTTTCAATAAATGCTTTTATTTAGCAAATAATGTTGAAAAATAAGTGTAACAGTGTCCACAAAAGTAGTAAGTTTTCAATGCTCGAACATTGTTAATAATGATAATAATAATAATAATAATAATAATAATAATAATAATATTAACAATGTTTCAATAATTATACCATCACTAATACTACTACCAGTACTACTACAATAATAATAATGATAATTTGTTTTCACTAAGTCAGCATGTTTGAATGATATCTGAATGATCATATCTCACACTCAGCATGCTGAAAATTCAGCTTTGTCACCACAAGTGTAAATGACAAAATAAAATACATTGAAATCGAAAATGCTTTATGTTGGTTTGACAGTTACATGACTTATTTAAAAATACAAAGCTGCTAAAACTAGAATACTCATGCAAGGAATAAATGAATTATTTAACAAATAAAATAAAATAAAATAAAATAAAATAAAATAAAATAAAATAAAATAAAATAAAATAAAATAAAATAAAATAAAATAAAATAAAATAAAATAAAATAAAATAAATTCACATTAGAATGCTTGTCATTCAAAAAGCAAAATAGTATAATCACTTTAACAACTAGTTCAATATTAATAGTTTAAAAACAGTAAACTTATTACAGCTACTGTACATCTTTAGCTGTTTTATTGACATTGTGCTTTTTTAAAGTCCTGTCCTCATAGTGCTTGTAAGTAGTTATACAGTACATTGCCCTGTCTTTTGCTAATGTTTTTAATTATTGTAGCTTTATCAGTACAGTACAGCTTCTTCTCCCTCATTAAAGCACATCAAAGCCCTGGTATGTTCTGCACACACAGCAGGGTTTAATTCCACAGACTTATTCAACTGTACTCATGTAATGCAGTCTGTTGTGTAACAAACTTCTCTTCTCAGGAAAGACACATAAAACAGGCAATCCGTCGCTGTTTGCAAAGGTTAGAACACTTCTCCAAAAGTTTCACTATGGAAATACTGTAACATCCTCTTGAATGCTTTAAACATGGTTAACATCTAACTGGATAGTGAAAAATCTAATCTTTTCTAAAGTTCACTGCAGTATAACATTGCAGACATTAATATTAAAGTAATAGTTCACCTAAAAATGAAAACACTGTCGTCATTTACTCTCCCTACACTTGTTCCAATCCACCAGTTTGAGTTTTTTTTTTCTGTCTAACATGAATGAAGATATTTTGAAGAATTACCCATTGCCTCCTATAGTATTTGTTTTTCTCGTGATGTCAATGGTTACCAGTAAACATATGCCGATATTCAATATATCGTGATAACATTATTAATATCATGGACACTTCAAAATACTGTGAATAATTATCTATTATTTCAACTTTTAAAATGATTTTTAAGGTTTGTTACTAACAGCACCAAATGCTTGAAGACTTAATTGTTGTCTTAATAGTTTCAACATGAACTTTTTCACATGTTAATCTGGCCCAAAACATGCTGAAATAATGATTGAACTGTTATTATTTATAGTGTTATTGTATGTTAACACTGTGATGTAAGTTTCCAATAATTATAAAAACTAAACTGAAAACTGAAAAAGCTTTTATTAATCTGAGTTGATTAATTCCTTAGTTAATGTCTAATAATGCAAAATAAGTCACGTTTATTTTATTAAATAGCAGCTAATAAAATTCACTTGTTGTTTTTAACTAATATTAACAAAGTAGCTATATTTTTTAAGTACTTATTAACCATTTTCGCAGCATAGGTCAATGTTGGGATAACACCATATACTGTGACAAAAGCTTCTGCAATTAATTACAACTAGAACATTTGATATGGGCATAAGCCTTCCTCTTTTGTGTTCACCAAAATATATATATATATAATAGTAATAATAATAAAAAAAAAATACTCAAGCTGGCTTGGAACAAGGAAAGGGTGAGTAAATCATGAGATAATCTTCTTTTTAGGTAAACTATCCCTTTAAGACAGTGGTTCTCAAGCTTTTTTCACCAAGTACCACCTCAGAAAAAAATTGACCCTTTAAGTACCACTATAATAACCGGTATGAAGTAGAGTAGTATAGTAGGCCTAATTAAGCAGCTACAGCACTGCACAGTTCAAAAACAAGGCAGATTATTCTTCAAATTAAGAATATTTATTATTGTCAGCCACTTAAATAAAAGGTTTAGCTTATTAAAGTTTACTGATCACATCGGTGTTATCCTATGCGTCAAAGGGTTAAAAGTGTGTTCATTTTTTAACTTTAATTATTCAGAGATTCCTCCGTGTACCACTAGAAGGAAGTTTGTGTACCACTAGTGGTACGCGTACCACAGTTTGAGAACCACTGCTTTAAGACATTCACTGGTGCTGGTTGACTGGTAATGAAGGACCTTAAGATTGATATGCAGTTACTGTATGCAGTTTACAATGTACAGTCAATAATGTACTCGCACACCGGATATTATTATATTAATTACGTCAAGCAACCAAATATTCCATCATAACACAATACTTTGCCAAACAGGACTAAATCGGCCTCAACAGCATGACTTTGACTCTTAAAGATTTTAAATGTTTAACATGTGATGTTTCAACGCTATCTCACGGGCAATTCGTAACTTTTTAAAAAGTGGCTAATTCGTATGAATTCGTACGATGTAATTCGTACAATTCAGTATGATTTGCTCATCAACCAATGACGGTTGTGTTTAGGGGTGGGGTTAGGTGCCACGCCTCCTTTTTTAAATCGTACATTTTCGACTGAACTCGTACTAATTAGCCACTAAACTGCCAAAACGTAAAATACTTACGTTTTCTCGTGAGATCAGTCTGGATGTTTGGCCAATTTCACACATTTAAGCTTGTTAGCTGCTAGTTAATTTCTTCCTGCAGTTTAATCAGCACAAATATGTTTTGCCTGTTTAAATGTTCCTCTTTGGAGGTGAATTAACTTTTTACGCTAAAACTCTAAAAGTACCTTTGGCTGTTGTCTGAGCAATAGTTTACAGATGTTTGAGCAGAACTGATTTCTACAGCTGGTTACCAAATGTGTTTGAGTGTAGAGAAAAACAGCCTGTGTGTGTGGTGCACTGTAAAAAATGCCCGTTTCCACACAATCGACTTGTGTTGGGACAACATGAAGGAATTCAGTTAACATATTAGTTTTTAAAAATATAAGTGGATTCAATATAAAACAGTTAAGTTAATTGATTAAAATAGCAAATCAATTTAATCAATTAAAATAGCAAATATCCTTTTTGAGCGTGTTAGAGATGAAATCAAATAACTGTGTAGCAGGCAAAAATATGTCTAGAAAATTTAAACTGTAAACTAGTATGATGTTCTTGCTGTCTAGATGGGATTAATATTGTAATAGTAAGCATGTGAAGTCTCATCTCACACTAAACATCTCCATCTCTGTTGCTAGTACTCTATAGTCTTGGCTTTGATCAGAAGCTTTTGACACAGTCCTGTTAGCGTGTTCAGACCTGCGGCAGTAAAGCTTCAGCTTCTCCCTCCTGCAGTCGCACAGCTAGAGACTGGGACTTTCAAGTCATTTCCGTTTTTGTTGAGAAACAACCCAGAAAACATTTCAGACCTGTGTTTTTTGCTTGTTTAAACCTTCAAAATTCTTGCAGCAATTACAGTTGATCAACATTTTTTTCTCACAGATTAAAGAGAGGGTCAGTTGTCAAAGTATAACTCTAGATGGCAGCACTTGACCATTTTGTTTTGATTGTCATTTCAGTTATTGTGATAATTGCTAGCTTTTTAATTACATTTTTTTGGATTTGTCCTTATTTTACCCAAATTAGAGTTAAAACAACCTAGCATTATAAAAGGGTGCATTTAAATTGATGTGTTTCTAATGAACCTCTGGATTTCTTTGTCCACTTTTTTTGCTTTTATAACATCAGCACAGTTGAAAGAGTTTAAAATGGTCAGTCAAATTGTTTTGATTGTTGATTTGTGACTAAATTAGTCTGATTTTAGGCACTAGATTCATTTTGTTCCCAGACCATTTTCAATGATTGATCGGCTGATTCAGAAATCACAGTAACAGTGTGTGTGTGTGCATGGCTATGTGCGTGTGCGTGTGTAAATACTGATCGCCATCACTCTGTCAGTACCAGTTAATAGTTCGCAATGACCTGGATATAGACTATGACCGCAGCTCACATACAGCCTTGCTGTCCATAGACAAACATGCTGATCCACAACAATGCTAATGCTAATATTACCTATTATGGCACCTTAACCCAGGACACAGGTGAGTGAGATCAAACAAGCAAACAATAAGAGATTTCTACACAATCTTAGACCCAATGCTTCCTCTTTATTTGTCTTAAATGATTTATTTGTGAGCAAATGTATTACGTCAATCTTATTTTGAGATGATCTGATTAATTGTGAATTGACATCAGTGAAAATCCCAGTGTCTCTTACAGAAATATCACCTCCTGTTTGTTAGTTTGATTTTTTTTTTTAATGTTGAGACATAACAATTCTTCTTTCCACTTTCTTGAATCAAAAGCACTAAATCTGAAAACGCGTTTAGAGTGGGTTTCAGGCATAGTAAATGACTAAATATTTAAATAAATAATAAATGATGGTGCGATACAGACCAAAATGTTTAATTGTGCTTGGCATTAAGGTTGGCGCTGTATTTGGGTGCCTTGTTGTGGAAGTGTTTGTATTGACATTTGTTTTGAGAGGCGAGAGTGTGTGAACACAAAACAATCAAACTGATTAAGTGTTCACATTCAGTGACCTGATTAAAGGACATAATGAAATAACCAAAGAAAAGGTCAGACCAGGAGAGGGAGAAAGCACAAGGCAAAATGGGTTTAATAGTCAGCGCAAATGCTAGAGAAGGCCTTAAACATACTTCAGCAGCTGCAAGGCATTATTTGTTTCTTTGGATCCACCCTTAAAATCGTATTACATTTAAGGATTAAGTAGCATGACGAATAAAGATTCAGTCTTTAACCGCTGATAGAAAGCATTATACTATGGAAATGATGCAGCTGAAGTGGGTTGGGAACAAATAGGTTAAATTTATTTTTCAAATCTTTATGATGTGCATATTTCTGTGCCTTAAAAAAGAGTGTACACATAATGTTTATTTGAATTATGTGCGGTAATAATGACTGTTACACAATAATGAAATGATGTAAAGGGTAAAGAATGGGACATAAGTAGTGTTTCAGTGGGCGTAGAACAGGAAATTAAATGTGGGTGGTTGTTATTCTAAGAGAATTTACTCCACCCTTAAAATGGCTAGATGCAGCTTTTCCTTTTTTTTGCTTTTTTTTTCTCCTTGATGAAAAGATGAGATCAACAACACTGTCATTCAATCGGTGCAGATCTCATAAGTGATACCAAAAAGGAAAATGTGCTCTCTTTTTTGAGTTTGTGTTGATGATTAACTTTTTTTGTTGTTGTAACAATTAAATGTAACATTTTCTTTTTGAGTTCCAAAATTTCCAGAAACTTAGCATTTTAGCCTCCTTAAATGTATTATTATTATTATTATTATTATTATTAAAAAGATGTGTGTTTTTCATTTCAAAAGTATAATATAAATCTGAAATTATTTAAACTATTGTAATGACACTTTAGAAATGCAACTACAGTAAAACTGGCAGCAAACCATTGTTGTTGTCACGGATTCATTCAAAATTGCTAATCATTCTCGAGCTCCATACAATAATCCATAATCCCATACCGTAGGCTTAGGTGAAAAACACCTACTATATGTCACAACATAATTGTGTCAGAAAGCCAAATGAAAAAGAAATACTACAGTGTGTCAACATGGAGAATATAACACGTTGAGATATTGCTGGGTGATATTACAAAAAACTCATGTTACAGTTTGAGTCATCCCATAAGGCAGTATTTAGTCTCTTTTCTGTAAATCCAATAAATTCTTCTTGTGAACCATAGGGGCAGATCTCATTTGTTGCAGCATTGTTTAATTAGTAAGGACAGAAAAGGTTTATTATAGTGCATATGTATGTATGTATGCGTGTATGTATGTATATGAACACAACCTATAGAATATATAAGCAGTGCATGTATCCATTAAATTCACCAGGTGTAATGTCTTCCCTCCTCCAGGTCATGGCAATCATAAAGAAGACAGTCCCTTCCTCAGCAGTTCAGATTCAGCATCAAAGAAGAATGACTTCTACGACAAAAACCTGGCCCTGTTTGAGGTTCATTCCTAATCTCACGTTTTATCAACTTTCCCAAATTCATCAATGAAATATTAGACAATATGTGTAGAATACTGTTTTTCTATGTTTGGTACTGAGGTGTACAGTTGAGGTCAGAATTATTCGCCCTCCTGTTAAATTTTAATTCTTTAATTTTTATTCCCAATTTCTGTTTAACAGAGAGAAGATTTTTTTTAACACATTTCTAAACATAATGATTATAATAACTGATTTATTTTTATCTTTGCCATGATGACAGTACATAATAATTTACTAAATAAATTTCAAGAAACCAGTATTCAGCTTAAAGTGCATTTGAAAGTCTTATCTACAGTAGGTTATTTGTTTAACTAGACAAGATAGGGTAATTAGGCAAGTTATTGTATAATGATGGTTTGTTCTGTAGCTATTCGAAAAAAAATTGCTTAAGGGAGCTAATAATATTGACCTTAAAATTTTATTTTATTTTATTTTTTTATAAAATCTAGCCGAAATAAAATAATTAAAACTTTCTCCAGACTAAAAATATTATAGAAAATATTGTGAAAAATACTTTGGTCTGTTAAACCTAATTTGGGAAATATTTGAAAAAGACAAAAAAAAATCACAGGAGGGCTAATAATTTTGATTTCAACTGTATTTTTCAATAGGAAGAGCTGGACATCCGGCCGAAGGTCTCGTCTCTCCTCAGCCGCCTGGTCAATTACACAAACGTCACTCAGGGAGCCAAAGAACATGAAGAGGCAGAAAGTGCAGATGCATCCAGAAGACAAGCGCCCAAGGTAAGACAACGTTACATCCATTATAATCAAATAGGTTATATGTTCACTGTAATTGAAGCACCTGTCAAAATGTAGCTTTAATATACTATTCCCTTTTGTGCTTTTTTTTTCTTTAGTCTCCGAATATGGGCACACTGATGGGAGTTTACCTGCCGTGTCTGCAGAACATCTTTGGTGTGATTCTGTTTCTGCGTCTCACCTGGATAGTTGGAACAGCAGGTGTCGTCCAGTCCTTCCTTATCGTTCTCATGTGCTGTTCCTGCGTGAGTTGATGCAGACACACCCTCACAAACACTTAGTGTCAATGGATCAGGGCTCTTCCTGCTGATCTAGCCACAGAAACAAACAGACATCACATTTATGCAACTTGCATTGGAAATAGACTATTGTGCAAAGTAATACATAGACATTGACATAATATGAAATATGAGCTTGACATAATGACATATATGACATAAGTTAATTTACATACAGTACTGTCATATCATTCATTCATTCATTTTCTTGTTGGCTTAGTCCCTTCACCAATCTGGGGTCGCCACAGTGGAATGAACCGCCAACTTATCCAGCATTTGTTTTACGCAGCGGATGCCCTTCCAGCTGCAACCCATCTCTGGGAAACGTCCATACACACTCATACACTACGAACAATTTACCCTGCCCAATTCAGCTACTGTATACCACATGTCTTTGGACTTGTGGGGGAAACCGAAGCACCCAGAGGAAACCCACGCAACCGCAGGAAGAACATGCAAACTCCACACAGAAATGCCAACTGACCCAGCCGGGGCTCGAACCAGTGACCCGAACGTGCTACTCACTATGCCACCGTGGCGCCAGTACTGTCATTCATTCATTCATTCATTCATTTTCTTTTCGGCTTAGTCCCTTTATTAATCCGGGGTCGCCACAGCGGAATGAACCGCCAACTTATCCAACATTTGTTTTACGCAGCGGATGCCCTTCCAGCCACAACCCATCTCTGGGAAACACATCCATACATTCTCATTCACACACACATACACTATGGACAATTTAGCTTACCCAATTCACCCGTACCGCATATCTTTGGACGGTGGGAGGAAACCGGAGCACCCGGAGGAAACCCACGCGACCACGGGGAGAACATGCAAACTCCACACAGAAATGCCAACTGGCCCAGCCGGGGATCGAACCAGCGACCTTCTTGCTGTGAGGCGAACGGGCTACTCACTACGCCACCGTGGCACCCAGTACTGTCATATCTAATATAAAATATGACTCATGTCAAATAATGTGAATCAGATTAATTTATAAAGCAGCAAAAATGTGAACATGGACAATTTCTAATGAGAGTAAAACTAATTAGAACAGCCTCATGGTCTGTAGATAAAAAAAAAAAATCTTATTGTAAGTTTGGTTATTAAATGTCATATTTTGGTTAGATTAAACCAGCTATACTAAATTAATTAATTAAATTTATTACATTAAGCTGCTACTTTTACCGAATAAAAGGTAGAAAAAAGTGCCCTCAAATGAAGCTGTTATTGATTAGTCAGGATTGCAGTACAGCAGTGGCAGGACCAGAAGTTTTAAATACAGTTGACCTTGTTGAAATTGGATCTGAAACTATCATCTGTTATTAATCATTTTGCAATCGATGAGATCAAAATACTGTCTCATTTCACTGCCCCAAGTCACCAGTCTCAGTGTGCCAATGGCAGCCTGGCTTTTTTAATAATTTTTATTTTTTACTATTTTAAAGAGAAAGGTTTCCACAAAAATGAAAATGTACTCTTTATTTACTCATCCCCAAGTGCTTCAAAACCTTTATGAGTTTTACTTTCACACACAAGAAGATATTTGTGAAGAATTTGAGAAAGCGGTAACCGGTGTCTTCCATAGTGGGAAAAACAAATACTATGAAAGAATGTGTACGGATTTAATTTGTAACTTGCTAACTTCTTTGTTACTCAATAAAAGAAACAGGTTTGTAAATGAGGAAGCTTTAGGTGAATCTCTTTAGGAAAATGCTGCTTTGGAAAATATATAACAAAGTGTTATTCAAATGTTTCTTCTTTATTTTACTGTCTAATTTATTTCATTATCTTTATTCTTATTTTTAACAGACAATGTTGACAGCAATCTCGATGAGTGCCATAGCCACCAATGGTGTAGTTCCAGGTAATTTTTAAATGTTTATACTAATGGCCATCAGGACAACTGGAAATAGTTATTCTTCTAAAGGGTTGATTCCCATAATTCCTTATGTTGATAAAATCAGCATAACTGTATTTATTTATTTACTTTTCCTTTCAGCTGGTGGGGCTTATTTCATGATCTCGCGCTCTCTGGGCCCTGAGTTCGGTGGTGCGGTTGGTCTCTGTTTTTATTTAGGCACAACCTTTGCTGCCGCCATGTACATATTGGGAGCAATTGAAATATTTCTGGTCAGTCTCTCTTTACTATGACCACACACAAATAATGATCTAAACTCAAAGCAACCCAGATCTGACAATAATAATCCCTCAACTCTTACTTTCCACAGAAATATCTGATTCCTCAGGCTGCCATATTCCATCCAGCCGATATTCACGCAGGAAATGGTGCGATGCTGAATAACATGCGGGTTTATGGCACAATATGTTTAAGCCTTATGGCTGTGGTTGTTTTTGTGGGAGTCAAATATGTCAACAAATTAGCCTCGCTGTTTCTAGCCTGCGTCATAATCTCCATTGTTTCTATCTACGCTGGAGCGGTCAAGTCCATCTTCCACCCTCCTGAGTTTCCGTAAGTCTTTCTACAATACTTTGATAGTCCACTCCACTCCATCATCATCATCATCATCTTCGATCACTTATTCCAACTTAAATATTTTGGTTTCATTCTGGAACATGCAAAAATTCTCTTAAGATCTTTTGATTTATTTATTTTATTGGATGCAATATAAAGACACAATAGACCTTAGTCAGGGTGGCATTATTATACATTTTTGAAAATGTATTGAATAAATTGATAAAATTGTTATTTCAAATAAGTTGATCAGCCGAGGTCTTTGAACTTGTCTTTGTGGAATAAACAGCGACACATATACTGTATATATTTTAAAGGTATAATTATAGCCTTATTTTCATTCTTTCATTTCCATAGGATCTGCATGTTAGGAAACCGGACATTGGTTCGTGATCTGTTTGACGTATGTGAGAAGACAGTAGTTGTCGGTAATGAAACGGTCCCCAGCAAGTTGTGGAAGAACTTCTGCAGCTCTGAGAACATCAGCAGTGCTCACTGTGATGAGTACTTCTTCCACAACAATGTTACAGAGATCAAGGGCATTCCTGGGCTGGCCAGTGGCATCATTAAAGGTAAGGTTACACTTGATATGTCCATAGAATTGCCATAAAGCGCAGATCTAAACAGTACTAAAAGCATCATACAATGTAATTCTCTGGCCAGTTTCTAACTGAAACACATTATATGTGGCTCTGATTTATTGATTTATTAATTTTATGAGGAATTTGTTTGTGTGTTGGTTCAGAAAACATGTGGGGGGATTACATGGAAAAAGGACAGATTCTGGAAAAGGCAAAACTGCCCTCTGTTGATGTCCATGGCTCCATGGAGACCTTTGGCTTCTACGTGTCCGCCGACATCGCAACATCTTTCACCCTCTTAGTAGGAATCTTTTTTCCTTCTGCCACAGGTAAAACTCATCTGCTCGCTTTGATTTTGATATGTACATGTAATTCATGGATTTAATATTAGGGGTTTTCAGCTCTAGGAAGGGACACACAAACAACACTGGTGTTATGCAACTGTCAGACTTTGGCCTTTTAGGACATGAAGTCTTTTTCAGTCTAATCAAAAGAAAACATTCAAAATACACTTTTAAGTGTTTCATCACACTTTGGCTGAACATTTAATTGTTGAACCAATTTTTAAAGGCTGTTTTAAATCCCCACTTCTGCAGCACACCACACTTTACAGTTTATTCATATCTATATTCTAAAGTTTTTACACAGTTATATGTTTGTACATAATCTGCCTGATTATATACACAACATTTGACTCCAGAATTCTCTTTCTAATTATGTAGTAAAAAGAGATTCCCCAAAACCTAATTGTAAAAACCTTTGATTCTAATATGTTAAAACAGTTTATAGAACAGTAAGGATGGAACCAAATGTACTGTTAGGGTGGGTTATTGACTGCCAGGGGTAATGTAAACAAACAGTCCAACAGCATGATGACAGTAGGTTGTGCAGGAGAGCCCCCAGGTGGTCCCAATGGTAGCCACAGTTGACAGCAGACTGAGCTGGGAGGCTGGGAGACTGAGCAGGAATTTACCCTTCACATTTCAGGGTATCTCAGCAGCGGAAGTCATCGTAGTTAAGTAAACTTATAGATCAGTGAATGGGAGAGTACCACAAAATAATTTGAGGACCACAAGAGACAGACAAACACAAAAACACGCAAAAACAGACAGGGAGAGAAACTAAAAGCAAAACAATAAACTAATAGGTCTAAATGACAAAACTATAAGAAAATCTTTTAAAATTGTAGAGTATTACAAACAGCTAAATGAAATAAAAATCAAAGCACAAAACTAGCAAAGACATGAAGGTAGAGAGCAAAATGTAAAGGGAGGAAAGCACACAAGGACCAGGCGAAGTTGTTCACTTAACAAGGACTAAATGAGGACGTTGATATAGAAACAAAGGAGCACAGGGCAAACACAAACAAAGACTGAGAAATATGTGCTCACACACAAGACACACATAGAAACATTAAACATAGACAACACAGACAGAACATTCATAGCAGAACCATGACAATATATATATATATATATATATA
>CAIGQQ010039163.1:6520314-6599237 GCA_903798035.1 Danio albolineatus
AGCATCTCATTTGAAATTCCTGTTTAACTCCTCTCTTGAAAGCGAAGGACAGATTGCAGTCACCAATCCGTTAAGGAGCATTTAATGTAGAGCTCAGCTTTTTCATTATTTTCATCTGTTAGTTCACACTGTAAATGTATGAATTCAGTATGTTTTCTCCTCTCGGTTTTTAAAAACAGGAATTATGGCAGGATCAAACAGATCTGGAGATCTAAGAGACGCACAGAAGTCTATACCAATTGGGACGATTCTGGCCATAACAACAACCTCTCTTGTCTGTATCCTTTATTGCTTTTAGTGCTGACATTACTTTTAAAACCGTAACTATTACTCTTATCAACTGAGTGTTATTTTGTGACTAAGTTCTATTAAATTCCCTGACTCATCTGACAGATTTTAGCTCCGTGGTTCTGTTCGGGGCCTGTATCGAGGGTGTGGTGCTCAGAGATAAGTCAGTCATCTGTCTACAGAGTATAAAAAAAACCCAAAACATTTTAATGGATGGAAACAAACACATTATGTCTAATGTGTTCTTGCGTATGTCTTGTACTGTAGATTTGGAGATGCAGTGAGTAAAAACCTGGTGGTTGGCACACTGTCCTGGCCCTCACCCTGGGTCATTGTGATTGGCTCCTTCTTCTCCACTGTGGGTGCAGGTCTTCAGTCCCTGACCGGAGCTCCTCGCCTCCTGCAAGCCATCGCTAAAGATAACATCATTCCTTTCCTCAGAGTAAGACATCTGCTGGTTTAAGATCAGTAAATATTTCAGTATTGCATTTTAGTAATTGCCATTTACTTGCCAGAATTTTTTATAGCAATGATAACTTTCAATGAGTGGATTAGCGTGATTATTAAGTCACAAAGACATTGTAGCTAGCCAATAAAAATGTAATCTGATGATGATAATAATGATGATGATAATGAAAGTAATAATAAATGTGTTTCCCATAGATATGCATAGAAAATTCACACGTTGAAAAACTCTCACAGTGCTGACGTCTTTTCTCCTATGGGGAAGCATTAAAACTCTCCAATGTTTGTGTCTGTTGATTTTGACATGTCATGACATTTACAAGATACCATCACTAGTTATTTCTGTAATATTTAGTGTACTATTTAATAGTTAGTTAAATAAATAAACACAAAATGGCAGGGCAAATGTTAGTTTCAAGTCCTGGCATTTTTAATTATCGCCTCCTATTAACATAATACCACGTAATACCAATTTTACATGTACAGAGGAGCATGCTGAAATTTGAAAGAGATGGAAATGTTATTTTGAGTTCCTGTATAATGTACTTCCTTTTCTGGAATAGAAAACCACAAAAGCCATCATACAGTAGCAAGCATTTGCATTTCATGTAAAATGTTGTTCCTAAAATTTAAATATGTGATGTTTACAGCTGACTGCTTTTTCAGTCTATATTTGTTTTTGTGTTTGTACACGCACAGGTCTTTGGACATGGTAAAGCAAACGGAGAACCCACATGGGCTCTGCTGCTGACAGGACTCATAGCAGAGCTTGGCATTCTCATTGCATCACTGGATATGGTCGCTCCTATTCTCTCCATGTGAGGACACACTTCAAACGTACACACGCTGAATCATCCCAATTTACTAATAAATAATGCATCATATTTTTATTGCATTTCGTTTGTAAATGATTTCACATTATTTTCACGTTGAACCTGAAATGCCAGTGCATTTTATTTTTAGTTTAATAATTAGCTGGTTCATTTAAAGCAGATTTGCATTTACGTATTTAGCTGGCGTGTTTATTCAAAGCAACTTACATTGAATTCAAGCCACACGTTTTACATTTTATGATGATATTTTGCTTTTCCTTGGATCCAGACCTTGAACTTTGGCATAGCTTCTGGAATACTGTATGCACTACAGGAAATGTACTGTAGCTTAGACTGAAGTGCATTTTGAATGGCAAATACAGTAGATTCTGTTGATAAAATTAAGGATGGGGCACTTTATGGGTGTAATGTTGAGCTCTGGCTACTGACAGCAATCATATTTACATGCATCACATTTACCACCCAACCACATTGATATCAGTTCCATCATGTCAAAACGTTATTAATTTTACCTTGCATGTTTTAAAGGTCACTTATTTTAATAAGTATATACTGTATGCTTGTTCACTTGACAGGTTTTTCCTGATGTGTTATCTATTTGTAAACTTGGCATGTGCAGTACAAACACTTTTAAGGACGCCAAACTGGAGACCACGGTTCAGATATTATCATTGGTATGTGCACATTTCATTCATTTGATCTTATTTGTGGAAACTCTTCTCTTGCAGTCACGTTTGTATTGAGGTCATGTTGTCTCAAACTCAAAACTCACAGCCCTTGATTTCCACTATTCACTTCCAGCCATTGTTTACAAATGAACCTAAATAAAGGGATGGTTCACACAAAACTGAAATAAAGTTACCATTAATAAAACTGAAAAAGTTACCATTGACATCCATAGTAGAGTAAACAAATACTACGGATGTCAAAGGTTACAGGTTTCCAACGTTCCTCAAAGTATCTTCTTTTGAGTTCAACCAAGCTAAAGTAAATGTCAATGAATTATTAAATGCTAGTATTTGACCGTATCATACCTTTAAAACAATTTCTGCTATCGTAACAGTCATGGAAAAGTCTTTTATGATATGTTCTCTGTTGTCTTTCAGGGCTCTGTCTTTTCTGGGTATGAGCATGTGTTTAGCCCTTATGTTCATCTCATCTTGGTACTATGCCATCGTAGCAATGGGCATTGCTGGAATGATCTACAAGTACATTGAGTATCAGGGGTGAGTGCTTCTTAATTGCACCCATTAAACTGATGTAAATCACTGGGAAGCACTTGAAGAGGAATTACAGCTCTCCACCTTTGATGTCCAAAGCTCTGCTTTGTGTATTTTCTTGTGTTTTAGAGCAGAGAAGGAATGGGGGGATGGGATCCGCGGTTTGTCTCTGAGCGCTGCCCGTTACTCTCTGCTTCGTCTGGAGGCTGGACCACCCCACACCAAAAACTGGAGGTTGTGTCTTAGTTCGACAACTGTGTTTGTTTCCCACAGTAAAATAATTCTCTTCTTAATACATTAAGTGATCAAAAAACCTAGAAATATACATCGTCACTGCAGTAAAATTGAACTCAAATGTCATAATTGGCCATTTTCCAAAACTCAAATAATGAGTTTGATAATCACTGGGGAACACCTTCAATATTGTTTGAGAAGCTTGATGATGTTGTTTGAGTAATATGCTCCTGCAGGCATATTTCACACAGTGTTTGCAATGACATTACCCTATACTGTAGTTAATACATTACCATTAAGAACTTAATGCAGGCTGCATCAAAAATACTGTAAAATAATTATACTGTGAATTATTATTATTATTATTATTAGAACTGAAAACAACCATACAGTAATACTTTAATATATATTCCGGGTTAATTTATTCCTGTGTTGGTGACATTGTGACATTTTTACTGTCACGTGATCTGGTGTTCTAATTTGGTGATCAAGGAACATTTTAAATAAGTATTATTATAAACAGGGTTCATACGGTCATGGAAAACCTGGAAAAGTCATGGAATTTTGATATGGCATTTATCAGGCCTGGAAAAGTTTTGGAAAAACAGAAAAACCCATAAAATTTTGAAACAGTCATAGAAAACAGATATCTGTATACTTGAATATAGAGTAGGTTATTTACTGCGTTTCTGTCCTTGGCCAATCACATACTCTCATATCATTAGTGCGGTGTAAACATTATCTAAATCAATTTTACTTAGATATAAATATCAATTGAAACTAAATAGATTGTTGCGTGTTTTACGATATGCTGTAATAAATTTGAACTTGCTTTGTTTTACTGTTGTATTCATTGCAGTATGTATTCATTGCATGAAACATTAGGTCAGAAGGTAGTAGTAAACTTGTGCATGAACCTTGTATAAATAAGAATTATTAATGAATAAAAAAACGGCTGCTTAACATTTTTTTGCAAATATATTTGGGAGTAGGACTGGGAATCAATTTGTGTGAATAATAAAAGATTTGTTTATGTATTTATTTAATTGACTATTACATTGACATTTACTGTACTGTACATCTATTCATTTAGCTCATGAAAAGCGACTTACTTAAAATCACCAGCGAGTAGCGCAATATAGATTAGTCTAAGTTAGTTTAGCAGCTATTTTAAATAAGTAAATATATATATATATATATATATATATATATATATATATACATACATAAACATATATACTGTACATAAACACACACAAACACACATCAAGTTATCTACAGTTGGTTTGTCAACCCTACTCACCTGCGTAAAGTACACTCAGAATTGTTAAATGTTTTCCCAGAACATGGAGTTTTTATAATCAAATGTCTGTTAGCACTAATTTTAAATATATATTTTTTAACATTATAATTGCATCACAGTCACTTTTAATGCATCCATGCTCCATGTAGACATAATGCAACACAGTAGTTACATTATATAAACTTTTGCCCTACAATTAAACAAAGATTAAACTCGACTCTTGTTCAAAGGCCTCAGCTGCTGGTTCTGCTGAAGTTGGATGAGGATCTGCATGTAAAATATCCCAGAATGCTGACCTTTGCCTCACAGCTCAAGGCAGGGAAAGGCCTCACCATTGTAGGATCTGTGATTCAAGGAAACTTTCTGGAATGCTATGGGGAAACGCAAGCCTCAGAACAGGTGAGAATTTACGTGGGCTTGTTGCATTACCACGTTTTTCATAACCTGCAGCCATATTCAGGATTTGCAAACAAAATTAGGCCCTCTGGTCTTGTTGTTCTTATACTGTAGCTGTTCATACGGAAGTTATATAGTGTCAAATTCTTCCATCAGACCTTAAATCAGAAATGAATAAATATGTACACATTGTGGCAGGAAATTAACCCTCAGATTTTAAATAGTTTTCATTCCTATTAAAATCTTTTCAGATGATGTCATATTGGTCATACAAGACTGACTTATAGGTTTTACAAGATGACAAAATTATAATTTTAGCCCAAAGATTATAATATATTTTTAATTCAAGTAATTAATTTGATTCAATGTAATATTTTTTCATAAAGTACACTCACTGAGGTAATTGTTTAATATGATTTTACCCAAAAATATTTAGAATTTGTATCATACAGTATTGGCGCCACGGTGGGGTAGTGAGTAGCATGTTCACCTCACAGCAAGAAGGTCACTGGTTCGAGCCTCGGCTGGGTCAGTTGGCATTTCTGTGTGGAGTTTGCATGTTCTCCCCATGGTTGCGTGGGTTTCCTCCGGGTGCTCCGGTTTCCCCCACAAGTCCAAAGACATGTGATATAGGTGAATTGGGTAGGCTAAATTGTCAATAGTGTATGTGTGTGAATGAGAATGTATGGATATTTCCCAAAGATGGGTTGCGGCTGGAAGGGCATCCGCTGCGTAAAACAAATGCTGGATAAGTTGGCGGATTATTCCGCTGTGGCGACCCCGGATTAATAAAGGGACTAAGCCGACAAGAAAATAAATGAATGAATGAATCATACAGTATGTTCAATTTAAACATTTAATTAAACAACATTTTTATTGCTTTGTTTTTATATTTTTCTTGCTTGATTTTAATATTGTGTCTGTAATTTAGTATTTTTCACATTTGTTTTTGCCCTGCTGATAGCTTTAAAATAAACAATAACTGTCTTATATCATCTTGAGAAGAAGCCACTTTTGAATTTTAAGATGGAAACAATGGATACTGATATTGTTTTATGGTTGTCTTATCAGGCGATCAAGAACATGATGGAGATCGAGCGGGTGAAGGGCTTCTGTCAGGTGGTGGTCGCCTCTAAAGTCAGAGAAGGGATTGCGCACCTCATTCAGTCCTGTGGTCTGGGAGGCATGAAGCACAACACTGTTGTTATGGGCTGGCCATATGGCTGGAGACAGAGTGAAGACCCACGGGCTTGGAAAACTTTTATCAGTGAGAGCAAGATTTATTGAAATTATGTGTGCGAACAAAGATTTTACTGAGAAAGGCTGATGTTAATCTACTCCGCTTTCACAGATACAGTCCGCTGTACCACAGCTGCACACCTGGCTTTGATGGTGCCAAAGAATGTGTCATTCTATCCCAGCAATCACGAGCGCTTCACTGATGGATATATCGATGTCTGGTGGATTGTGCATGATGGTGGAATGCTCATGCTCCTGCCTTTCCTTCTCAAACAACACAAGGTGAACAGCGGTTTGATTTAAAATAAGTCATCAATGTTATATCAATTATAAAAATGACTTCATTTTATTAAAAAAAACTTCATTTTAAAGTGGAAATGAGGAAAGTACAGGAGTTAAATGGGTAGTTCACTCAAAAAATGAAAATGTATTCACTATTTACTCAGCCTCAAGTGGTTCTAAATCTTTCTGAGTTTCTTTCTCCTTTTGAATCCCAAGAAAGATAGTTTGAAGAAAGCTGAAAACCTATAATCATTGAATTCCATTCATTCATTCATTCATTTTCTTTTCGGCTTAGTCCCTTTATTAATCCGGGGTCGCCACAGCGGAATGAACCGCCAACTTATCCGGCATTTGTTTTACGCAGCGGATGCCCTTCCAGCCACAACCCATCTCTGGAAAATCATTGAATTCCATAGTAGGAAAAAAATATTAATATTGAAGTCAATAGTTTGAGGTTTTTAGCATTTTTCTAAATATCTTCCTGTGTGTTCAAAAGAAGAAAGAAACTTAAATGAGTTTTTTAAAAAGGTAAAGAATGAGTGAATAATGACAGAATGATTATTTTTGGGTGAACTATCCCTTTAGGGGTTGTTCCTAACATCTAGAATGTCTGATTTATTTCATATGGGGCTTGGCTGTTAAAGGTACTTGCGTGTTTTGTGAATTTATCAATAAAATAAGGATTTAGATTCTTAAGTAACATGTCGATCCCATACCCTCATTCTGCCACACCCCATACTCCATACACACTTATTATTGGTTGAGCAGGAAAGAGATTGACAGTATTCAGTGAACCACTGCCAATGTTGAGATGGTGCCCGAGAGGCTCCACGTGCTCCACTAATGAAAACTAGAGTTGTCAGTGAACAGAAAACAGGGTTATGAGAATTTATCACATATATGTACAGTAAGTTTTATGTTTTTTCAAAGACTTTTTTTACCAGTACAGGACAAGTTGTATCTTTCTCTTGATTAAAGAATGACCTGAATGTCAATGACAAAAATGACTTGAATGTCAATTAATATAGATGGTGATAATAATTGATAATAAACATTTCTTGAACAGTAAATCTGTATATTATAATGATTTTAAGAGGATCCTATAACTGGAGTAATTATGTTAAAAATCTGCTTTAAAATCACAGAAATGTTTTAGTTTAAGGTACTACAGTATTCTCGCTATTACCAAACCATTAACTAAAACTCCATAATGTACCGTTTTGCTGCTTATTAATGGTTATTAAGGTTGTAGTTGGATTTAGGTATGGGGTAGGATTAGTGATGTAGAATATGACCATGCAGAATATGCCTTTTAAATCTACAAATAAACATTTGATTTCTTAATAATGAGCATGCTATTAAGCAATTATTGAATAGTGAGAATTAGCCCCTATACTAAATTCTTAACAAAATTTGATTCAAAAATCTATAATTATTATTTGAAATACTAATAATTTAAACAATCTGCACTGTTTTTGCTGTACTTTGTATGAAATAAATGTAAGCCTTCTGTGGTCAATAGAAGAGCCTTTAAAAAACATAAAATCTTTTGCTTATACAACTTTTGACTGTATTAGTTTTCTTGTCATTCAGGTGTGGCGTAAATGTAAGATGCGAATCTTCACTGTGGCTCAAATGGATGATAACAGTATTCAGATGAAGAAGGATCTGGCAACCTTCCTGTACCAGCTCAGATTAGAAGCAGAGGTGGAAGTGGTCGAAATGGTAAATATGATACATTTTTCTACTACTAATACAACACACATCCCAGCCCATCACAAAAGGCATTTACAATATGCCATTACAATTTTATTCTATCAAATGTTGTTTTTCACAGCACGACAGCGACATCTCAGCATATACGTATGAGCGGACACTGATGATGGAGCAGAGGTCACAGATGCTGAAACAAATGAGACTCTCCAGTGCAGAGAGAGACAGAGAGGTACGGCAGCATTCACTTATCAAAATGATATAAACTGTCCTTTATTTTTTTAGATATTGTGAAAAAGCAAGGTCATTTACTAATCAAGCAAGTTTGTGCATGATATAAGAATGTGAACAGATAATTCACCAAAGCTGTGTTAAAGTTCAAACTAGAGGTTTCTCTGAATAACAACACCATTAATGTTCATATATTGTGTTTGAACTGGTTTTGTTTTTCGTGAATGGAAGACGTGGCATTGCTCAACAATCAGGCAAGTGTCATGTGCTTGATGACCGAGGAAAGACTGAAAGGGAACCGTACACATATCTGGACATCATGCGTGCGTGGTTGATTAGTCATGCAAATGAGTAATATTTAAAATACGCCAGATTCACTATAATATACAAATATGAACAAATTCATGTGTGTAACGTTTGTTATGAATTAGACGGAGAAGTTCCGCACAAAAACAAAATGTAAATTCCCACAATTATAAGTGAATGAGATTGTTTTGGGACCTGAACTTAAATTCATAAAATGCTATATTTTGCTGTTGTAAAAGTGTGTGTAAATGGTAACAGATATCCTCTTTGTTGCTTTAGTGCACAAATTCTTTTAAACTGCACTAAATCCTACATTCAGCTTCATCTCTTTAATTCCAACTCATTGGAAGCCTTTTGCTTTTAATTTTAAACGCGCTGATTAAATTATGTCTTCCTAGTGAATAAGCACTTTTGTATTATTATTATGATCTCTTAAAAGCTTTTATGAAAGCATTTTGGATGATGGATAATGTGCTTTTTATTTCAATCAATGGGAATGTATTTATTGTTGTACTTTACTGTCAAAGCTTTTTTTGTCACCAAGTTATAGATGCTTTCTCTTAATCCTGTGGACAAAAACCAATTAGTCTTTAAAAATGTGGTACGTACAGTTAAAGTCAGAATTATTAGCCCCCCTGAATTATTAGCCCCCTCCTTATTTTTTATGACACATTTCTTAACATAATAGTTTTAATAACTCATTTCTAATAACTGATTTATTTTATCTTTGCCATGATGACAGTAAATAATATTTTAATAGATATTTTTCAAGACACTTCTATACAGCTTAAAGGGACATTTAAAGGCTTCACTAGGTTAATTAGGTTAACTTAGCAGGTTAGAGTAATTAGGCAATTTATTCTATAACGATGGTTTGTTCTGTAGACTATCGACAAAAATTTAATTTTCTGATAATAATTTTGAGTATTTTTTTAAAAACTGCTTTTATTCTAGCCAAAATGAAACAAATAACAAATATTAGAAAAATAGAAAAATATTAGAAAAGAAAAATAGAAAAAATATCAGACATGCTGGGAAAATGTCCTTTCTCTGTTAAACATAATTTGGGAAATATTTAAAAAAGAAAAAACAATTCACTGGTGGTTTTATAATTCTGAATTCTGATTTCAGTATGATGTGAGTACATTTTAAAAGAAGAAATTGCTTTTGTCTTTGTGTACAAAATAGATCAAAGTCTAACAAATCTTTAATGTGTTATTGGCTTTCAAAGCCAAAAAAATCCTCCAGTAGCTCTTTGAAATGCGGTCATTACTCTTCACTGCAGGCCCAGCTAGTGAAGGACAGACACTCACTGATAAGAATGGGCAGTTTATACTCGGATGAAGAAGAGGAAACCATTGAGGTATTACCAGAGAAAAACCAGATGACCTGGACTAGTGAAAAGATAGAAGCAGAGAGACGTAACCGAAACAACGCTCCAGAAAACTTCAGAGAGCTAATAAGCATTAAACCGTGAGTAGACAAGCAGCAACAAGAACTGGCAAGAAAGGAGTGAACTCTTTTGACACACTATTTGCAATAATGTTTATGACTTTTACTTTTTATCCTGGGAACATAGCCCTATTTATTTTTATAGCATGAAATGTAAAGGATCACTGATGTCGACTTTCTGGTTGTGTTTGCCATTTTTCCTAAGTAAACTATGTAGGTGTAAAAGCTAATAAGAGCCCTTGCCCTTATTTTTAATTAATAACACAAATGTACACACACACAAAAAAACTGTATCCACCTTAACTCAACACTGAATGTGTGTTTGTTACAGTGACCAGTCTAATGTCCGACGGATGCACACAGCTGTGAAGCTGAATGAGGTTATTGTCAACAGATCCCATGATGCCAGACTTGTGCTGCTAAATATGCCAGGACCTCCACGCAATCAAGAGGGAGATGAAAACTGTATCCTTCACAGAAAACTAATACTTTAGTCACACTTTACAATAAGGTTTATTAGTTAATGCATTTACTAACATGAACTTATAATGAACAATACTTGTACGCCATTTATTAATCGTAATTAAACATTTATTAATGCATTAACATCCAAGTTTATGCTTGTTAACATTAGTTAATGCACCATGAATGAACAGTGAACAACTGTATTTTCATGAACTAACATGAACAAATACTGTAGTAAATATATTTTTTATTGTTTTATTGTTTTTTATTCTTTAAGTTTGGCACATTAGCTATTTTGTATTCAAAATTCACTAAAACTACCAAAACATTTCATTTGAACATTTCAACTGATAAATAGAGAAATGACCCTACAACCATAGGCAACAAAACAGGAATGACACACTCTACTGTTTAGAGTTCAGTATTTGCAGTATTTTTATTGAAAAATATATACACATCCATGCCATGACAAGTGACACATCTATGACATGGGTGATGTTCCCAGCTTTTTCCAGCTCACAGATACATTCGTTAACCAGGAATATAAAAATATCTAAGTGTCACAAGTTTCTCATAAAATGACAATTCAATTTATCTCTTTGAGGAAATCCTAAGATTGACCAAATTTCTTCAATTGGGGTTAAATCTATAATACAATTGTTCTGGGAATCAATAAACAAACCCTTCTGATCTTTCTTTTGAACTTTGAACAATTATGTACAGTACTGATGGAATAACATTAAAATGAAAAACTAGCTTTCATTTCATTATGGGCTTTTCAAATCTAGTCTTTGGGAAACTTAACTTGATATTTAAACATTTTGTTCTACAAGGTAGTGTGTCTGACATCCCAAAAGCTTATTTCTATTCACTTATTTAAGTTATAGTAAATAAATAATCATCCTAGCTTTAAAAATTGTACTTATAATATAGCAATGTGTAATTTATATTGTAGAGCAAAAATATTGTCAAAAAGAATTTTTCAAATACAGATATACATTTGAAATTTATATATATATATATATATATATATATTAGTTTTTTTTTTCAAATGTATGTATCTTCTAATAGGTTCATGTCCTGAAAACTGCATTGCCTCATGTGTTTTTAAATCACCTAAAATTTTGATTACTATATTTTGGCAAAGGAAAATATATAGTTAGCTTGTCAAAACAAAAAGTCACACATTTTTAAATATTGAATACAGGAATGAGCATTAAATAATTACGGCTTGCATTCGCTGTGGCAATGTTACAGCATTTTTTTCCTGTCTAGACTTGCATTCTTTTTTTGTGAGTCAGAACACTTAGCAAAATCTCCTCCAGCACATCCAGATGAATCTAAATAGGGTTAAGGTCTGGACTCTGTGGTGGCCAATTCATATATAAAATGAATGCCTCATGCTCCCTAAACCAATTTTTCACTTGTCATCTTGAATATGCTCGTGCCATTGGGAAGGAAAAAAAATGGAATAAACTGGTCATTCAATATATTCAGGTAGTCAGCTCACCTTACTCTTTGAGCACATAATATTGCTAAGCCTATAGACCTGACAGATTGACGCATCCCCAAATCACAGCACTGACCACATAGGCTTGTATTGTAGCCATCATGCATCACTTCATCCATGTCTCTACTTACCCTGATGCACCCCTCACCCTGGAACAGGGTAAATCTGGACTCATCAGACCGCATGGCTTTCTTCCATTGCTCCAGAGTCCAATCTTTATGCTCCCTAGCAAATTCAAGCCTTTTTCTGATTAGCCTCATTGATAAGGGGTTTTCTTAATATTACACAGCTGTTTAGTCCCAATCCCTTGAGTACCCTAAGCATTTTTGCATGTGGAAATAATGCTCTTACTTTCACTATTAAGCATAGCCATGAGTTTTACTGTTGTTGTTTTTTTTAATGATTTGATTTTCACCAGATGTTTAAGCGTTTAAGCTGCTTAGTTTACTTACAGCAGTTTGTGTAACACTTTATTTTGATGGTCCATTTGAGTATTAGTAGACTGTCTGCTTAATATCTGTTGATATAGACATTCAACAGACATTTAACTGACTATAAGAAACTTTGCAAGTACATATCAACTTACACTAACCCTAACCCCAACCCTCACCCCAACCTAACAGTCTACTTATAATCTAATGAGAATTAGTTGCAATGTAACTTCAATTCAACAAACGGACCATCAAAATAAAGTGTGACAGCAGTTTGTGTATGACTTTGGTTTTGTGTTTGACTGAGAAACGTATTGTAAATTAATTTGTTAATTTTATGTTGGGCCAAAACAATCTTAGTTGATCCACAATTCTGTCCACTTACACCAATGTTGTACACACTGTGTGAATAATTTTAAAACAAATTAGTCTCAGAAGTTCATGCTTAGGTTTTGGCTAAATACGGACAAATCCACCATGAAGTCATGCCTCATTTGAGCAAAACTGCACAACAGGCTGTTTCTTTAACTCTTAGGCTTCAGATATGGAGTTTCTTGAGGTGTTGACTGAGGGTCTTGAACGAGTGCTGCTTGTAAGAGGAGGAGGTCGTGAAGTCATCACCATCTACTCTTGAAAGTCCTAAGGTCAACACAGAAACCACTCTCTGCGTGTTGCTGAAAACTATAGTGGAAAACGGTATCTAAAAAATTAGCAAACTATACCAGCCTAAATTTTTTACTTAAACTGAAGTGCACTATTTGATACAGGAATTACACTCTAAATACTTCACTGGCAGGTTTGGGCTGTGTCAGATTATGAACTTTTTCCAAACGCACACCATAACAATGGGAATCACATTGGAATTTAGACCATGTTTACAACACAAAATAACTGAGCATTCCAGCAACAACAATTCTTACGTGCAACATGATGTGTACAAAATCCTCTTTTGCTGCCAGTGGTGAACAGATATTACGTTAAGAAAATCCATATCCTTTAATATATACGATCACATGCACATAATTTTCTGTATAGTATGATTAAATTAAAAAGAGCACACATGATTATAATGACATCTGAAAGCCAAGTAACAATCTAATGCTTTCTGATCAAATCTTAAGACTGCAATTCTGGACGCAAACAAGTATTTCCATTCGAGCTCTTGTGTTTTTATTTATTTTGTCTTCATTATTTATTTGTAGCATCTCCCCCATTGTATTTAAAGTAAGTTAGCTTTAGAAAAGAACCAAAGGAGCTAGAATGGGATGGATATTTGGATATGAATAGTGTTTTTTTGGCAGGGTTTGTCAGTTTTAACTGCATTGTATCACTTTTATAAGATATAAGAGATTATTTGTATATGAACAAATCATTTTCAACGTTTTTAATTCTACAGTAGACAACACGGCTCACATTGAGAAGCAGACATTTTGGATATGTATACATAAAGTCTTTATTCTTTTTCTAGGGTATTACTGTACAGAAAATATACATTTGTTATACAAATAGATAAATAAACGGAAGGATGTACTGATTAACAACATTTATATCTGTCATATAAAGGCAGTTTTCTGTTAATGGTTGTATTACATCTGTACAGTGTTACATGTTGAAGAGGAAGATTAAACACTTCATATAACATGCAGTTGGGCTTTTGTTTTTTCCATTCATTTTCGTTTTTCTTTGGCTTAGTCTCTATCTTAGAGGTCACCACAGTGGAATGAACCGCCAATTAGCCTGTCATATGTTTTATGCAGCGGATACCCTTCCAGGTGCAATCCTGTACTAGGAAACACTGATAAACACTCATGCACTAAGGCCAATTTAGTTTATTCATTCATTCAGTCTTTGGACTGTGGGGGAAACCAGAGCACCCAGAGGAAACCCATGCCAACACGGAGAACATGCAAACTCCACACAGAAATGCCAACTGGCCTAGCCAGAACTCGAACCAGCAACTTTCTTGCTGTGAGGTGACAGTGCTAACCACTGAGCCACCCGGATTTTTAAAGTATGAAAAAATATATATATTTAAAAAAATATGGAATAAAATATTTTAATAAAATGTACTACTACACATTGCAAAATGTTTTATACAATCTTTTTTTTAAAATTTTTTTAGACAAACTCATGGACTGACAATTATAAAAGTATTTTTTCTTCTTTCTGTAATACATGAATGAAGCATAACTGAAACATATATAATCTGCAGATATGTATATACTGTCTCTCTAGCGCTCTCTGTTTTTATAAATTTACATAAAATCATCTACACACTTGGAATACATTTTAAGATACCATTATAAAGTATGAATTTCATAAAATGTCTGAAATGTAATTGTTTAAGCTTCAGTCAGCAATTTTATTTTACTTCAAATGCTGGTCTCGAGATTCATTAGCAAAGTAGTCTGTAGTAAACATCAGTTGTATACAGCCTCCATTTGAGTTGTTGTTGTAATATTAGAATGACTGGATCAAAAAAAAGATGAACAAAAGGCAGGAAGCTCTGGCAGGAATCAGTGAAGAGCTTCCATTTTGAACGATCTTGCCGACTTTGGTTGGATGGATTAGCATTGCACGACAGCTGTTGTTTGCTTCCAGAAACGGGATTTCAACTTCACTGGGAGAAATGTCCAGCATATCATCACGTATCTGAACATGAGACAAATAATTCAAATAAACCCACATAAGCTCTGACCAAGCTGAGGCAAACACTTTTAAATGCTTATTAACCAATAAGCGTATGTCAAACTTCTGTCAGCACACATCCTAAAAGTGAAGTAAATCAAACAAGAAGGCAAGATTTTCTTGAGAATTTTTAGGAGTGAGAGAAACGGAACTGTTATGATATAAATAATACCTGCATTGGTTTTCCGATCCAGACTAAGTTCGATAAAATCTCTTTAGCGCAGGGAGTGACATTTTGGAACTTTATCACAGCTTATCAAGAAGAGCATGGGAAGCTTGGATATGTTTATGTATCTATACTGTCTGCGCTTTAGAGTGGTTGAGTGAAAAAGAGGTATGTTGGGTAATAAGACAGATCCGATATGCAAGGCTTTTGGGTGCTTTTAATAGAGATTGTAATAAGATTTTCAGATTCCAAGGAGGAGTCAGAAGAGGGTTGAAGATAAAACAATATGTGCTTCTCTTTAGATATATTGAGTGTAAGACTATGACAATAAATTGGGATCGCAGAGTTCAGGACAGAGAGTCCATAGAAGTTTCAAAGAAAATGAAAGGAACTGTAAGGAATTTCCAACTGCCTGCAAATGTCAGAACTGTTAAACTGGAAAGTGGAATAAACTGCCTAAGAGGCAGTGGAATAAGATAATCTAAGGATGTGTGTGAGAAGGTTTAGGTAATAATGCATCACAGCTGTCTTTTAGATTTTGTAAAAAAAACAGAGAGTAGTCCATGATGTGAAATGTTTGCTCCATTTACAGAAAACCAACAGCAAATTCAACAGGTGTTCAACAGATTCTGTCAGTGGTTGGGAAGACATGAGAACAAATAAATGCTATTAACAAGGACAAGATGATTTTTTTTTTTTTTAGATTGTTTGAAAAAAATTTCCCCAAATAACTTCTTTTGTTTTTAATAAAAAAATATTAGAAAATGTTACAAATAGAAATGTTCCAATGATAAAAATGGCAAAAAAAAAAAAAGATCAGCAACTATATACAGCAAAAACTAGACAAAAAATGTATCAGGCACACATACAACTGGTACAATACGTAGCCTACAAACTGTTTCTCATCTTTATAAAGTTAAAATCCCAAAATGTTTTCATTCATTCATTTTCTTTTCGGCTTAGTCCCTTTATCAATCAGGGTTTGCCACAGCGGAATGAACCGCCAACTTATCCAACATATGTTTTACGCAGCATATGCCCTTCCAGCCATAACCCAACCCCGGGAAAGACCCATACACCCTTGCATTCACACACATACACTACAGGCAGTTTAGCTTATTCAATTCTCCAAACCCAAATGTCTTTGAACTGTGGGGGAAACCAGAGCACCCAGAGAAAACCCACGCAAGCACAAGGAGAACCGGGGCTCGAATCTTCTTGCTGTGAGTTGATCGTGCTACCCACTGCGCCCCCAAAATGTTTTCTGTAAATGAATTTATTTTAGTTATTGTCAATATATATAATAAATTAAAAACTGTGATGCCAGCTTTTGTGTGCACCATGGTGGCACAAATGAGTCATGAGCACATAGATTATTTACAATACTCAAGAAGTTTAGTTATTAAATGGAAGTTGCATCCAAAATCTGGTTAAAAAACGTCATGATAAAGGATTGCTACTGTTTTGTTGTTGTTTTTGCTGTGTTTTAATAAACCAAAGAAAGACCACAATGTTCAGCTTATTGTATGTTCTGCATTCAGGCGGAGTAAACTTTTTATTTTGAAGTAAATCACATAAAGATTTAGTCTGACCAAATAAGAGTTATCCAGAATGAAATCAGTGTTGATTTAAGCTGACAAATTAACTGTCATATAAAAATTCGAAGCCATTATTCTGAATCATTTAAATCAGGCATGTCCAAAGTCCGGCCCGCGGGCCAATCACGGCCCGCAGTCAGATTTCATACGGCCCGCAGATTCCATCTCATAATGTGTTATTTATGGCTCGCTAGCTCTGTTCGAATAAATAAACCAAGGGAGAGTAACCAATAGCATTAGAGATAACAAGTAAACCAAGGCCCGCCCCAAGACAAAAATCGAAACAGTTTGGCGCAAGCAGAGAAGAGCCAGCAAGCGAGCGGAGAGAACTAAACGCGCGCGCGGTGCAGGCATGACCTCACTCGCGAGAGCGTACATCGTGCGCACAGATGATGATGTGCGCGCGAGGCCCGTTTCCTCGAGGTGGATCAGTTCAGCGCGCGCGTGAAGATCTCGCGCTTAGGACTGTAATTTGCTCGCGATTCACTTTCTGTTTAAACATCACAGCTGCGCTCGATTAATTTTGGCATTGATTTGCCGCCATATATAATCTTCCTGTAGTTGTTATGCAAACTTTGGCTTCCTGAAAGACCTTTTAGAAGGCAAGAGCAAAATTCACTTTTTTTTTACTTTAATGATAACAGAACACTTTGCATTACTTATAACTCCTGTTTAAAATGTTCATGAGGCAAAGATAGATATCAAACTCATAGAAATGTAAGGTATTCTATACAGTTTGTTCAATTTTATCTGACTCTCCAGATATGAAAGAAAGGCATAATTGTGTGTTTAGAGTTGTTCATGCCTGAGTGGCTTATATTTGCTTATATTGCCATTTGAAAAATAAAGGTAATTGTGACAATGAAAATAGTTTTATACCAGTGTGTATTTTCATGCAACTTTTGTGGTGAAAAAAATGTCAGAAGGAACTATTGGCCCCCGGGCATCTTCACTTTATCAAATTTGGCCCTCTTTGCAAAAAGTTTGGACACCCCTGATTTAAATGGTCTAAAATTTAAAAAATTATTGTGATGATGATCATACCATCTAACTGTAACATTAACTAAATATTTACTTTGTTAAAAGGACAGTTCACCAAAAACTTGTCATCATTTACTCACCTTTTACTTGTTCCAAATCTGTTTGAGTTGTTTTATTTTGTAGAATATTGGGAACCTGTGATTTCCATTGTAATTGCTTTTTCTACAATGGAGGTCAGTAGTTACAGGTTTTCAGCTTTGTTCAAAAAGTCTTCTTTAGTGTTCAACAGGATAAAGAAAAATGTATAAAGATTTGGAACCACTTGAGGGAGAGTAAACAGTGAGTAAGCTTTCATTTTTGCAGAAATTATCCCTTTAAGAGTGGATTAATGCTATATTTCACCCGATACACTGAAAGAAAATGATTCAAAGATGACTCCTTGGATTTAATATTTTTTTCTAAGTTAAGTGGTTATAAACAGGGCAGCACGGTGGATGTGGATGTTTCCCAATGATGGGTTGCAGCTGGAAGAGCATCCACTGTGTGAAACATATGTTGGATAAGTTGGCTGATCATTCCGCTGTGGCGACCACGGATTAATAAAGGGACTAAGCCAAAAAGAAAATAAATGAATGGTTGTAAACAATCGATTTGGCCTGAATATAGGCAAATTAAGTTGAACATTACTAAATTAAATTTCTTTGTTTAAATTCAGCCCATATAAATTGTTTGCTGCAATTTTGCAAATATCTTTTTTTCAGTGTACTTGAACTGGTCTAACTGAACAGGGAAATGAGCACAAGAGATTATTTCCTTACCTTTTCGACCATCTGAAATACTCTGAGGAAGTTGAGTCTCAGCACTCCAGCCAATTCTTGTTCAGTCCAGTCTCTTGCTATCAGCTCCTCAATTAGTGCAGGGTATTTAGAGACATCCTCCAGACCTACAGGGAATCTGTAATAACAGAAGGACGTCAACACAGATAAGATGAACGTAAGATGCATGGATATGGGGTTCTTTGGATGATTACGTAACTGAAAACATTTGAGCTATTATGTACAATTCCAGAAAAGTTGTATTCAATTGACATAAGTACACATAAATGTCTCTGCTCATTATGTCATTTCCTAAGCAAAGATGCTGATGTTGAATTGTACACTATACCAGGGGTTCCCAAACTTTTTCAGCCTGCGACCCCTAAAATAACAATGCCAGTGACTCGCGACCCCCAAATTCGCGTGGTGGTAATAAATATACAAACGTTGCACAAACAACAATAGGCAAACACCAATGTAATAACTGTACTGCAATAGTGTCTCATACAATGTGCAATACACTTTGGTTGAGGATTTTGCAAGCAAGAAGGCCAGGCGTTTGGCACTTGGAATTTAAGTTACTGTCAGGTTAATCAACAGACTGTTTCAAGTTTATTTATGTTGTGTTTATTTGGTTTGCAGAGTGCTGGATTTTGCACTCTGTTATTATAAATATGTATTATGAATAAGTAATGGTCATTTTAAACAAAAGAACATTTCTTATGGGTCTCACTGTAGTATAATTTTGTGTCTTATTGATTTAGTGTATAGTGTGTCATTTGGGATGCAGCTAATGAAATAAATGACCAAAATACTAAATAATACCAGCATGAGTATAACCGCATTCACCATCGGGAGGCGCTATAATCACTCTCATAGGATAATACTGCTTTCACAATCCAAAATAAATAAAGTTATACAACATGTGCGAGAGCGGAAGCGGAAGGAGAGGGGTGCGATTTGACAGTGACAGTTGTGACAGACACGAGGGGCAGATATAAGCCGTATTTTTAGTTATTTCTAATAAATTGTTTTACTTGTAATTTAGAGATACTTTCATAAATTATATTACATTATAGTACTGTTATTAATTATAAAGCAGATCTCTGTGGGCCCCCTAGAGTGCACGGGCCCTTAGAATCGTCCTAATTTCCCTCCCCTTAGCGGCGCCCCGGGGCCCACATAAACATGAGCATATTGACAACACAAAATAGTGCAACAGTCTAACAACCATATCATTTTTATAGTCATTTATTAATTTGTTTAATTTATTATTAACCTCAGCTAAATACACTGGTGGACACAATGTTTTTAGCACAAGTTTATTCATGGTTAAATTTTGGAGACCACCATTCAGAGATCATTCTCAATATTCAGCTGTGGCCTGTATTTATTTTTAATGTATTTGATTGCCATAAAGGCGTCAGAAAGTTTAACCTGGTGCTATAAAATCAATCTGCTGCAGCTGACGCTATTGCTGTGTTGTTAATCTAACGTAAACACACTAGTCCTATGAAAAAAATAATAATAATTTGAAGGCTGATTCATTTGCATGTTGTTGTTTTTTACGATTAAAACCGACTATTTTATCTTCTGTGGGTGATGGTTAAAATATGGTAATTCTAATAGTCTAAAAATTTATTTAAGTTTTGGAAATCAACAAGCAACCCCGGCATTGTCCCCCACTTTGGGAACCACTACACTATACTGCCATTATATATTACTGGTCTTAGCATTGCACAGTAAACTATTGGTTGATTTGCTCCCGAATACACCCATATACCATTTGTCTGTTACTTTCTTTAACCCTTTAAGGTGCACTCTTTCAAAATAATGTTTTTAGCCAAACATCTTGTATTGAATAATATACTGACACAACTCTGATACATACTAATAAGCAGTTAAAAAATAATGATAACCATGGATAAAAGGTCAACCAGGTTGTTATGATGCCTGTTAAAGAGTTAAGCATAACTATCAACCATGTTCCAAGCGCTGACCAGAAAACAACTGAGGAAGCACCAATCGGAGGCTACATTTTTACAATGTAGACTTCTTGCAAAGTATTTCACAGTATTTTGAAACTATAAACGTACATGACACTGAAGTATTTTGATGCAAAAAATTAAGCTATTTTCATCAGCCCTATCAAATGCAAATGACAAAATACTATTTTGTATTTGAAATGCATGTATGATAAATACTGGCCATCCCTGCTTGTGTGCGAGAACAAAATACATACAGTAAAGTGTAAGAATAGATGAGATGTAAATGAGATGTTCACTTGCCCTTGTGCTCCGTCATAGTCTGCTCCGAACCCAATGCTTTCAGCTCCGATTACCCGCTTTATGTGATCAAAGTGATCTAAAACCAACAATTTTAATTAAACAAATCCATAAAATATATCAAATAATTAAAAATATATATATGTCTGCTCTCTTACCAGCTACAATTGACACATTTGCTTTGTTACTTGAACATGCTATGAAATTGTTGTATAAGTTCACCATGATAAGCCCGCCGTTTTCTTTCTACAAAAGAAAGCATTTTACACATGACCTTACATGTTTTTAGTGGCAAAATGCAAGTGGTGGCTGCCATTTACGCATTCTGGAGATTAACGTTTTGTTTATTGTAGTATCTCACCAGCAGCAGCAGCAGGTCGTCAGGTACGTTGCGAACATTGTTACATACAGCATAGGCCGAGGAGTGGCTGAAAATAACTGGAGCGGCTGTATGTTTCAGCACAGCTCTGGCTGTCTCCCAGGAACTATGAGACAGATCAACCAGCATTCCCAATCGATTCATCTCATGTACCACCTCCTGCAGAGAGCAGGCAAAATATAATGATTACCTTCTGATTCGTTCAGTTCAATTTAACACACACTGTAAAAATGCTGAATTTCACACAAACGAAATTAACAATCAGGGTTTTTTTGTTGTTGTTGTTTGTTTTTTTGTTTTTTTTTTACAAATTTAAGTGGATTAGACATAAAACAATTAAGTGTTTGCCAGAAAAAACTCAAGAATTATATAAAAGTTTTCTGATCAAACAGCAAACATCATTTTTCTAAATGCAACAAGGGAATTTGAGTATATTTGTGGAGCTTTACCTATTTGGATGTCTAATCATTGCCACATTTAACTCTGTTATTTAACTCATTTCTGATAATTATCATGTTATATTTTGAAAACAAGTAAGCGCGCCATAACTATGTTTTACTGATTTTAAAGAACGTGCAGAATTGTTTCCTCATGTACTGTGACTGTACTTAATTCATGTAACATAATGGGTTCATTGTCCACACCACAGCATTGTAATAATATGTTTACAGAAAACAGACATCTTTTATGTCATGGCAGTGACATCTGAGCAAGTTTTATTTTGAAAATGTTTTTGGTTTGGTTTGTTTTTTTGCACAAAAAAGAACATACTGACAAAATAAAAGCGTATTAAATAGAATTAAATAAAAGAATGCAAAAGTAGGGTGCACATAACACCAAAAGGAACATTTGACTTTCTCTTGGATTTGAATTAATTCTCCGTGAAAACTAATCTTTAGGAAAGACTCCACAATCTCGTACAAATAATGATGAAAGCATGATTGCTTTTTAATTTAACAATCAACTTAACATTCAACAACCTTTAAAAAGATGACCATTGCTGGAGAGTTATTTATTTTCAAAATGTATTATTTATTATCAAAATTATTATCAAAAATATTTATCAATCACCTAATAAATCACTTTTTAATAGCTTTTTATTTATTCACATATTTTGTTATTAAATATTATCATATATCTCATATATTCTATCATAGATATCATAAACATGAATGGTATCACTTTATTTTGATGGTCCCTTTACGCATTTTGTTGAATTTAAGTTACATTGCATCATGCGAACTAATTCTTAATAGATTATAAGTAGACTATTAGTTTGGGTTAGGGTTATGCATAGTGTAAGCTGACATGGACTTGCAAAGTGTCTTATAGTCAGTTAAATGTCTGTTGAAGGAGCAGTATCAGCAGATATTAAGCAGACAGTCTACTGATACTCAAATGAGAATTAATTGACATGTAGTTGCAATGCAACGTTTAGTCAACAAAATATGCAATAGAGACCATCAAAATAAAGTGTCACCAAATAGACATTTAATTATAAAGTCAAATATTGTTTTGTTATATTAAATTGTATTTTTGTTAAGATTTTGTTAATATTGTACTATTATGTTGTATGCCTGTGTTCAAATTATCTGTTTATTTTATTTTTTAGAAAGGGCTACTGTCCTGGGTTTAGTCTGTGGTGAGTGTGGGTTCTAAGAATGCAAATTATTTATGTTTTTCTAGATATTGGATGCACATCTTGATAAGATTTCATTTGAGATTATATTTTGTTTCTCACTAAATTGAGTAAAAGTATGTTCATCTTGGGCACCACGGTGGCCTAGTGAGTAGCACGTTCGCCTCACAGAAAGAAGGTCGCTGGTTCGAGCCTCGGCTAGGTCAGTTGGCATTTTTGTGTGAAGTTTGCATGTTCTCATCGTGGTTGCATGGGTTTCCTCCGGGTGCTCCGGTTTACCCCACAAGTCCAAAGACATGTGGTATACAGTAGTTGAATTGGGTAAGCTAAATTGTCCGTAGTGTTTGTGTGTGAATGAGAATGTATGGATGTTTCCCAGAGATGGGTTGCAGCTGGAAGGGCATCCGCTGCGTAAAACAAATGCTGGATAAGTTGGCGGTTCATTCCGCTGTGGCGACCCCAGATTAATAAAGGGACTAAGCCGAAAAAAGAAAATTAATTAATGAATGTTCATCTTTACTGTTGTTGTTTTACATCAATCATTCTAAATGAACAGATGTTTGCTATCATCATTTGCATGCTTGGATCTGTCAGAAATTATAACTCAAGCCACATAAATACATAAATTCCAACAAAAAATACAAAACTCCTAGATTTTGTTTTGCTTCAGAAAAAAGAAAACAGATTTGAACTTCCAGTAATTCCAGACTTGGGGTTCAAAACAGAGACACAAGAAAGGGGATTTCCAAATATAGAAGTGGATGAAGGAAGAGGACAAATACTTTACTAAATATAACTGTAACTCTTTCAACTTTATCTTTTACTTTATTGGTTCATTAACCTTTATCTTTCAGTGTGGTCTGTTTTGTTTTACAGAGTTTTATTTACCATTAATCCATCAAGAAAAAATCTTACCTTGCCAAACTCTGTCAGGCTGTTGTTCACCCATTGGTAATGTTGATAAAAATTAGATGAGCTTTTTGCCCTGTGTGTAAGAAAGTGTAAGAATTTATCTAAAATGGCAGTATGTTTAAACGACAGTAAGTGCTGTATTTGGATAGTATGTTGAGTATTTACCACGGTGTGTTGCAGGTGTGCGTGAGACTCATGGATCTTACGCCAAGTAGGTAAAACATGCGTAGAGCCGCTAAACTGCTGTCGATGGAGTGGCCCCCCTCCACACTGATCAGACATGCGATTTTTGTGCTCTTCTTCATTCCTAAATATGCACAAACAAAACAAAACAGATGAAACAAACAAATATACAGAAACATGTATTTTCTTACACACACTGTATGGTCACAATGTAAAAAAAGTGTTTTTATATAATCCTGTACAAGAAGGTAAGATCATCATCACAGTAAGATCACCTGTTCAGATCATCAGCGGTCATCATGGCATGCACAGCTGCTCATTTAGCAAAGTCAGGAATTTCATGGTATTTAACAGCCTCAAATGCTTCAGTATTTCCTCAGGAGCAGTTAGTAATATCACTGTACTGTGTTTTCATATTATGTTCCAGATGCTGCCTTAAACGAAACCTGCTTTTAACTTGGAACACTTGAGTGATATTATTCCTTTACTCACTTTCCTTCAGCTTCGTCCCTAATTTATCAAGTGTCACCACAGCAAAATGTACTTAACTTATCCAGCATATGTTTTACACAGCGGATGCCGTCTCAGCCACAATCCAGTACTGGGAAACACCCATACACTCTCATATTCGCACACTATGGCCAATTTAGTTCATCCAATTTGACCAAATTGCAGTGCGTTTCTTCATTTGTTTGTGTTATGACAAATTGCAGCACATTTGTTTAGTTGTTTAAATTGTGAGAATTTGCAACAGGTGTGCTGTCAAATTGATAAGAATTGTTTCTTAATATGTTTTTTGTAATGGCATGTGCTTTCATAAATCCCAGAGTGTTAAGCTCTCTGTGCCAGCATTGAGTATTTCATGTTGTGTCACACAAAGAGTTAAAGAATTCTAGTGAATTATTTATGATATATATTGTAAATTTAATTAAATGACAAAATTACATAACATTTTATGTTCAATAATGTCAATATCAATACAATGAAAAAAATTAAGGGAAAAAAACAAAGCAGTGGACAAAAAAACTATTTTAAAAATCTTGTAAAAAAAATACCAAGTGTTACCTGACATCTAAAAATGACAGATAATTGAGTCAAACTGAGATGAAAATTATCTGTAGCACATCTTTATTTTTTAAGACTCTGTTTCAGTCATTTTGAGTAAAATCTGAAAAATGAAGTGCCTCCACGTGCCAAAAACATAGCCGGCTTGTTAGAAAACAGGTGCAAAGCTTGTTGTAAACCTGCATGTACTAAATATGGTTCAAGTATTCCCTAATGTTATCAGGACAGATTTTGTCAGAAGGATAGTAATACCTGATATTTTTAATCTAACATCCACTTTATGCACATCCATTTCAACATAAATGGAAATAATTTAAATAAATTATTACTGAATTAATTAAAACATTATTATTATTATATATTAAGAATCATGTGAAATGGAAGACTAAAGTAAGAGATGTTAATGAACGTGAAATAATGTTTTGCAATGTTTCATATGGCCTTCATTGGTTTGACATGTTGAGCAATAATATCCTTAGGCAAGTCGCTATGAGATTGCAAGCGGTCTATTCTCATTTCACTTATTCAAATGCAGGCAAGAATTTTGTCAATTGCACGGGATATAATTTACTACATCCTCTCCAGATAGTGACATCCGTTGTCTAATGTGCTGTAACGTCGAAGAGACTTTTTATATCCAAACCAATTAACATTAAATGGACAGTTCACCCAAAAATAACAACAGCTCTTCTAAACCTGTGACTAAACAGTAATGTTTGCAAAAGTTCAGAGGGAGTGGAATTTTAAGAAAACAGTACTCTGCAGGGCTCAAGTGAAAATATGTTTGGTTAAATGGAAGCAAAAGTACCTTCAGCTGTGGTGACCAGCTCCATCTCTGGTTTTTCAGTACACATACGACGAATGACATCAATCTGTTCCAAGGTCAGTCTGACAGCATCTTTGTCCTGAGCCGTGCACAACACGTATGCTGAAAAAACCTGACAAATATGAAGGAATTAACTTTACAGTCATAAAATTATTTCAAAAAACAAAACGACCACTTGCATTTGGGCTCCAACTATTGAAGAGTGTTATTACAATATATGTTTAGCCCTTCAGCAAAGCATTAAAGAAATTATCAGTACTATTCATAACATTATTTCAAAAATTGTTTTTAAAACAATACAATTTTGATGATTGTAAGAAAGTCGCCAAACCTACTTCTCAGATCATGTCCATCTTCTTCTAAACAAGGCAACTAAATTGTAGTTGCTCATGCAGTTGTGCAATACAATATGAACATAATAAGTACTTAATACTTATTCTTTGATGTAAGTGCATAGTAGTTAGGACTACTTCATATAAATTGGGAATCACTGATTCATTTACTTATTCATTCTTGCACATGCTTTGCAGAGAGGCCTTTCTGGCATTCAGATATACAGGGCACTACTGAATTAATGTCAGGGATTGCCATTTTTAGAGGTTTTGGTTACATTACAGTTTTATAACTTCATTTATTTATGGTGCTTATTTGAAAATTTACTTTGACGATCTTAGCAATACATATTGTTTACGTCTATATAGACAGCTGTCACAATTCAAATATTCATTCATTCATTCATTCATTTTCTTTTCGGCTTAGTCCCTTTATTAACCCGGGGTCACCACAGCGGAATGAACCATCAACTTATCCAGCATTTGTTTTACACAGCTGATGCCCTTCCAGCTGCAACCCATCACTGGGAAACATTCACCGGGAAATATTCACTGGGAAACATTCACTCACACACACACACTACGGACAATTTAGCTTACCCAATTCACCTGTACCGCATGTCTTTGGACTTGTGGGGGAAACCGGAGCACCCGGAGGAAACCCACGTGAACACGGGGAGAACATGCAAACTCCACACAGAAACGCCATCTGACCCAGCCGAGGCTTGAACCAGCGACCTTCTTGCTGTGAGGCAACAGCACTACCTACTGTGCCACCGTGTCTCCCTAATTCAAATATTTATTTATTTAATAACATAACTCTGAGTGCTATAATGGTCTATATTTTTTGGTGATAATATATAAAAATATATATTATATTATAGTTAAATGCTCTTATTTTTTTACTGTGTATTTTATATTGCATTGATTATTCAGCTAAATTTTAAAAGCATTAACAGCGCAATTTTTATTATTCTGTTAAAGTTTTATCTTATAGGTTCACTACCACAATTTCAGGTATAAACAGATATAGGCTATGACCTTTGTAGGTTTGAAGTTGGTGACTTCAACTCACAAATGATAGTTAGAATCAGGCGACTCACTTGAATATTTTAAGAGCATAAACCATAATCAGGATAAACCTGGAGGTATTACTGTACCTGACCTCCAACATGGCCAGCAATGAGGCGAGTGATATCTGTAGCCCCCTGAGGATAACTGTAGAGATTGACCTTTGTCAGTTTGTTGTCATCCTGTTTTCTTAAATGTAGCGCCCAATCATTGTGTCTGAGAAAAAAGAAAAAGACGTTGTACAAAATCACGATAAATGACTTTTTATACAATTTTACTATTAAAAATTTGTAATTACAACTTTATTATAAAGTTATTTGCAATTAATTATTTTCAGTAAGCAATACAGTGAAAATGTGTCCTACCCATCAATTAGTGGATATTTTGTCATCATATCCAGGGCTCTACTGGTTTCGGATATGACTCCATGAAGAAGCGAGAGACAAACACATATGAACCATTGTAGACATGCCCCACTGATGCCTGCTTCTTTATATATTAACATTCTTTGACACTAAGAATGAAAAAATCATAATGAATTTGACTTCAAATATACAGAATTTACCAGCAACTAGCATGCCCATCAAAAATAATGATAAATATAAATACAATAGACTACTTGCATCATTTCACTGTGAGCTACTGTATACAGCTGTTTAAGGATATCTAAGTGCTGTTTTCAAAAGTGGGATTATTTACTGTATAAAAGTAAGAGAAAAAATAAGTACTTACTTTCTGATTATTATTATTGTCATTTTATTTTATAATTTATTTTATACTGTTTTTGTATTTTTCCTTAGAAGACTTTCAGCAAGCAAGTTACCCATTTATATACAGCCTAACATCTGTTGTATCTTTTCCATGTCTAAAGTGAAATTTATGGAACATGTGGCTTGAAAACTTAAAGCCGACCTAGTGCTCTAATTTGCATGTCATACTCTCTAAAACATATTTTACACCACTACTGAAGTGACACGCTTCGAGTGAGCGTGTCTTTAATTAACGAAACCTTTTTTTTTGTTCATACACATACATAATCTAAATTCGCATTTGTAGTAGACTTGCTGTCTTTAAAAAATGTAACCGACGATGAGTAACGATAAAAAGTCGTCTCAACCTCCCATACTCCATAACAACTCTTATACTAATACATAACAAAAACGTCAGAAACGTCTCCTAAAACATGTTATAAGTACAGCTATAACTCACCGCGTCAGGAAGAAGACTGCTTTAAAGTACTCATGGACGTGAAGAGGTTCACATTCTGTTTTTCTGTGCGGAAATTTAAGATGCCAATGTGTTTTTACACGCATTCTGTCTCAGTTTAAATGCTCTCGGAGAAATGTCGCCTCCTGCTGCTTGCAATTGAAGAAGCAATGGCCAAATAACGTCTGTAAGATTATGCACTTACTATAGACAAAAATAAAGGAAAGTCCTGATAAGACAAAAAGCATTTGCATGGGGTCCAAATAACCTCAAAAAATGTTTTAAAAGAGAGCACTTTATTTATGATTATATTCATTTGTCACAATAACATTTGAGTCCATGAAAAAAAGGAACCATTTACAAAAGTCTGCACCTCAATTTCATCTTGTTTGTTAAGTCTATTACGAATGCTTACAAAATTATGGATGAAATGTATTTTAACAAATTATTTCATTTGAGATTATTTATATAAATCTACAATAAACAATGAATTCTTTACTAACACTAGCATTTTAAACCTTGAACTTGATTTGGACAGTATTATCAAGAATGCATAATATACCCATCAGTGTTCAAAAAAGGCACATCTTGTTATGTCTAGTGCACATTTCTACATTCTCTGTCACATTGTGTCATACGGTACTCGATTGTGATTTTCCAAGGACAAAGATGTTAATCCAAGATCGCATCCTACTTGGCCAAATCACATCCACCCTGTACAGCCACAGACTTCTTTTTCAATGTATGTCATCAAGTCACTTAAGCTGAAAGTTTTACTCCTTTTAAAGCTGAAACGTTCAGGAGAATCATCCAGAAAAGTGATCAGTGGCATTTTTTTTCCAATGTTGTAGATTTGACTACTCAGTTATGTCTAATCGAGGTTAAAGTTCTTCATGCTGATTTCCCTGAAAATCAGTAAATAGATGATTAGACAAAAACAGTATATACATGTACAGCATTCACAATATAAAACAATTTCAATAAAAAAAAAATTCAGAATAACAATGTCCATAGTAACATTTACCTGAGAGTTGTCTGCCTGTAGCAGAATAATTAAATTAGGAGAGTGTAAAACTTCAACTGAAAAGCCAGGCAGCCAGTTTGTAATTTGGGAACCTGAAAAATAAAAGTTAAACTACTGTAGTGGTGGTAAGATATTTTCCAATAGATACGCAAACACTATTTTAAAGATTGTTAAAAGAGTGACTTGTTGAAAAAAAGTGAAAGATGCAACTTTAAAGCAATGATCTCTTAAAAACAAAACAAAAGCCTTTACTGTATATTAAGAATTAGGTTAAAGGAATGCATAGTTTAAATGGTGTGTAAATTTTATTCATTCATTCATTTTCTTTTCGGCTTGCCACAGAGGAATGAACCGCCAACCTATCCAGCATGTTTTACACAGTAGATGCCCTTCCAGCTGCAACCAATCACTGGAAAAGTGTGTGAATTTCAACACGGGGCATATTTTTTAAGTGCAATGACTACTTTTTATAGTATTTTTTATTTTTATTTATTAGATTTACCTTCAAAATAAAAAAGCTGACTGTGGTAACTGGTTGGAGGTCTGCTTGCCACATCAGATGCTCCCAAACTGAAAAATGCCCCCTCCTGCTCATTTTCAGTATGACTGCCACTCAAATTTACAGACATCCTACATGTAGGACATGACATATTCTGCTCAAGCCAGGAACGCAGGCATGACCTGGGAAACAACAGAACATATTCACTATAGTCATACAGTCTTTATTAGCTAAAGGTTTTTTTTCAACTTCCACAGAAACAATGAATACGCCACCCATACAAATGAACTCACATTTACCTAATGTCATTCCCTAGGGTGCATGGTAAAGTCATTGATTGGAACAAAGTAAACACATGGTCTATTTCATACTTGTGAAAAAGATGGCCACAGGGCAATTTGTATGCTGTGTACATCTTTTCCCAGCAAATAACACATCTGTCATCACGAGATGCCAGCTCTTCCATTGTAGCCATTGAAAATCTGCCAAAAGATATAATGATTTATGAGCTTTTCTTTTCCCACTTCATTACCGCAAATTACCAAAACACAGAGCATAACAGTTACTTACATGCATATTGAAATAAATTAACATACAGCCATAAAGCACAATAATGCAGTAAGGGGAGAAACTTACACTGACATTTCATGTTCACCATTAAATATTAATCAACTCTTTTCACAGACTTTGATGAAACATTGATTAACAATGTAAAGAAAATATATACACAATGTTTTTTATATATATTTTTTAAATATTTAATTTACATTACAACACTACAAGGTTGTGTTGGTACTTTAGTTTTATCTATGTAAAAAACATGGCAGTAAAAATACATTTGGATTCATATTAAATTTGACATTTCTCATCTTGATGGCACTCTCTTTCTCGCAGAATGTCTTACAAATTATAAGTATTTCTTTTGGTATTGCAAATGGGGATATATAAAAAGGCTTAGAAGTCCTGTAAAGCATACCTTGTGTCCATAACATCATATATGTGCAGGTAGTTCTTATGCTGAAATATTTTGCGTTGCATTTCTTTAGCCAAGAAACGTAATTGGGTCAGTATAAACAAATCAGCCACCGAGAACCAAACGTTTCCATATAACTGAAAAAAAAAAACACAGGCAACACATTAAGGATAATTAGTGCTATTCATTAAAGTAATAAAATCCTCTAAAATTGACATGTTTAAGTGATTCATTAAAGGGGCTATATGCAGAAATTAGCATGGATTAATAGCTTTTTTGTCAGTGTGTAAACAGCTTTTCAATGTTAACATGTTTTGGAAAGAAAGAGGTTTAATTATTATAATTTATTTATTTTATATAGAGTCTCACAAAGCCTCAGCTTTAAAGTCCAAAGTCCCAAGCAGTAATGGAAAAAGAAATGTAGGTCTACTTGAAAATTCTTTTTTTTTTTGAATGCAGCCATTATTAAAAAAAAAAAAAAAGCTTAGTTCAAACAAAATTAACTCACATTATATATATATTTAAAGTAACTCTAATAATATTACTTTGTTTTTTTAATAATGCATTACTTCACTCATTACTTAGACAAGTAATATTATTACATATAGTATCTTGCGTTTGTTGTAATGTGTTACCCTCATTACTAGATGTGCTTATTTTGATATTGAGTAAATGTTAAATGTTAAACTAAGCATTACTATTGACCGCATACGTGTTCATTATCACTTTATTGCTGCCAAGATTTTCCATCTGCAAAGAATTACCTCTTTATTCTTCCAATGAAACATTTTTAAAAAGTATATCAAGGAACTCAATCAGTATTTTTACATGAAGTGTGTAGAGATTGCTGGCTGCAGTTCACTTAACGTCCACTAGAATCGCTAATACCACGGGTTTGTGAATTCTACAAATAGCTCCTTTAATCTGTGGTTCTCAACTCCAGTTCTGTCTATTTATTTGGACAAATACGTAATAAATGAAAAATGTTCTAACATAAAATATGGTTGTCTCACCAGCATGTTGATGTGGTGCATCATATCAAGGAGGAGAATACCCATCTCCATGACAAAGTCTGTGTAATAAATAAAGACCTCTTTACCTTCCCAGGAACTGTCACACCTCAGGTCATACAGATGAATTGCGTACCTGAACAAAATTGATATGTCATTTATATTAAGCAACTTACAGAAGAATGTGTGTAAAACACAAATTCAAAATTTGTTTAGTATAAGTGTATGTATCAGTCCCTGCAGGATTTTGCAGAGAATCTATACTTAATTCCTGTTAAAACCAAGTGCATATTACAAAAACGTATTTACATTAAAAAGCCAACCAGTTGTTTAGGTTTTAACCAAACAACTATTAAAAAATGGCAGAATTTTAGAACAGCTGACTAATTCACAATTAACCTTCTCCAACACAGCTACACAATCTGCTTAGTAAAGCTACATCAATATTTCAATAAAGAGCAACGATATAATGCTTTGACACTGTACTGTATATAGATCTTGTGTTTAGAACTTGCTGTGATGTTCATTCATTCATGATTTTCCTTCAGCTTAGTCCCATTATTTATCTGGGGTTGCCAAAGCGGAATGAACCGCAAACTTATCCAGCACATCTTTTACACAGCGGATGCCCTTCCAGCTGCAACCCAGTACTGGGAAACATTTATACACATTCAAACATTCATACACGTCATTTACACACATACATTACGACCAATTGAGTTTATTCAATTCACCTATAGCACGTCTTTGAACTGTGGAGGAAACCAGAGCACCCATACCCACACCAACACAAGGAGAACATGCAAACTCCACACAGAAATGCCAACTGACCCAGCCAGGACTCGAACCAGCGATCTTCTTGCTGTGAGGTGATAGTGCTAACCACTGAGCCACCGTGTCACCTGCTGTCATGTTATTACTCATTGTTGATAAATGTTTGTTTATTAGATTACTGGTGAAACTCACATTTCCAAATACTTACCGAAGAATTGTATGGTTCAAATAAACAGTTACCATTAGACACTGTAGAAAAACAGAATCTGTGTATTAAAAAAACAGGCGTATACAGTGCTTCCTTTTACACCCTGCGCTTGCTTTCATATGCTTTTACAAACTAGTATTTCAAAGCCAGACTTTCAGACTCACAGCTATAGGTCTGGGGATATATTCACAAAACATCTTAAGGATAAAGTAGCTCCTAACTCACAGATTTAAGACAAAATCTGAAATATAATGGGTGTGCCAGTCCAAATTTTAGGACTAGGGAAAATTTATATGTTAGAGAAGAGGACTAAGACTACTACTATTAACAACAAACTGTCCTAAAATGAATGTTGTTATAATAAAATAATAATATATTTTTTTATAATATTTAATAATAATATATATATTTTTAATATATTTAAGCACAATGAGCTTTCACAAGTTATCAGCTTAATCGCAGAGGTATTCCCATATGGAAAGGAAAATGTTTTCTTTTCAAACATTTATTTCAATTTATTTCAATATACACAAAAGTGCCAAAAATATTTTTTCTACTGTATATACTGTTGCAAACATATGTTTTAGAAATAGAAATGTAGCAATTTTAAAAAAACTTTTAAACATATTTTACACATACTTTATATTTTAAAACATTTTAAATATGTTCACTTAATTATTTTCTAAGGAAAACATTTTGGAACATTAGAAAAAAATCTTTTTTTCAATTTATTTAAGAAAAACATAAGCAAGAAACATCATTTTTAAAATGTTGTTCTTCACTTTGCAATCTAAAAACTGCATTTTAAATTCATTATTTGAGTATAGCTCTTTTATTTTATTTTGGAGCCATTATTTAAAGATGACAACATAATATTGTGCTCTATACAGAGTTTGCATGAATAAATCGCTAACTGAGAAGTCTCCTCTCCCCATTAGCCAATCACTTTGTGCAAAGTTATTTAACATGTTGACATCCTCCATAGCAACAAGGTCAACCTCATGCTTACTCTTAACTTAAAATGTATCTCTATTCCTTAGTAAACATTTGTCTCGGCAGCTTTGTGAATTGGTTTAAAGAGAAAACTCTTAGCTAAAAACTTTCACTGCTATTTAGGAGAACTCTTAGTAGATTTGTATTTTTTTATTTTTATTATTATTATTATTTTTTTGTGTGTGTGGATACAGACCCTATAGATTTTATTGCAGCATTGACTGGTCAAAGACCCCCCACACCCAGTCTGCCTGACTGGCATTTTATAGCAACCTATCCATTCAGTTTGTTCAGCATTAAAGGTGTAAAATTATATGTCCCTACAAAAAAAAGACTAATGTGTAAAAGTCTTGGGTATGGTTTAAATAACATGTTCTTTTCTACACTTGCAAAACACAGCATTTATCATTGCAAGCGATAATCATCACAGTTGTAAACAAAATCTTTTTTTTCCATATGAGGGGGGATTGCCATCATAATGGCTTTGTTTAAAAAAAGTGAAAAACAGATGTCTCATTCAACCAAATCACTTGAAGAATTTAAAATGTGCTTAGACATCCATTCAGTGGTCTGTGGGTGTGATGTCTGAGGCTGAGAAGGAGACTGTAAACAAACAGATTCACATGCGCACAAACTTACTTCGACTGCCATAAAGGAGAGTGTGTGCAAACCAAAGGAAACCCCAAGCAGTACACATATGATGGTGAGCCCTCCAGAGGATACAAACAAACACATCAACACCAGCAACAAACGCATATGGCTTCCTAGAGCCATGCTGGAGGGGGACGACGAGAGCTATAAAATACAAACAAACAACATCATTCTCAAACGATGGCTACAGATTACACAATGTATAAATGACACTGAGATGGTTATGAAAAATATATTCAGATTTTTGTTGTTGCTGCAGTGAAACCGTTCACCATTGCTGTGCAATTGACCTTTAACATGGGGAAAAAAACACTGATTTGAAATCTTGTCTCATAATCTTGTTTAATGATAAAACTAAGTTGAGAAGTTGTTTAGTAAACACACTAGAGCTCTAATGCTATTTATAACGTCCAACCTGAAATTGATATGGACTTCGGTGGTCACATGGCAGGTCATCTGTGCTTTGCACATTTGCACTGTGCTTTGCACTTTGATTTTGAGTATTGGGTATCTGGACATTGACTGAAAATAATATTTGCTTATATATATACAATTTACTTACATGCTCAAAGCGATCTTTGCAGAGCTGAGCCAACAGCTGGAGAAAGAGTATAGCAGTGAAGCAAAGACACCACATGGCCAGCTCTCTTTCTGTTCGCACATTCAGCACACCAAACAGAAAGATCAGCTTGTAGAATAGAAAGTTCCAGATTTTGTCCTTGAGGTTCTAAGAGCAAGATTTGTCAAAAGCCAAAATGAAATAGAACAGACACAAGTTATTAGAAATGCATTTAAACATAGTTATGTCATTGTTGTGTTTAATCTATGTATAATCGATTTGTTGCATGGATTTGACCTGTTTTTCATTGATTCTGAGATCACCAAACACAACACATTGGATACATTTCGCCATCAGCAGGAGAAAACAGCACAATGTGTTCACAAGGACCTGAGGAGAATACAGCATCCGCTATTACTACAGTAGTGGCACTGATTCCATGTATACATATAAAATCTAGATTTAAGTACATGTGCCAAGTTCTTGGCCATTTAATCTCACCATTTATGCTATTCAATGAAAAAATGTGAAACATTAGTTATGCTAAAAATGTAAACAGATGTTCACTTCAGAACTGTATATTTCCCTTGCAACTTGAATAGTTGAATAAACTCAATTGATATACTCTAAAATGTTAAAGATTTTCAGGGGGGGGGTAAGACTTGCTAATTGTAATTTAAACCGGAAACAAACATTAATTTACTTAAACTAAAAAAAAAAAATGCATTGATAAAGGTACCAAGTGATTGGTCTGAACACTGCTACTGAGACTTCATAGATGAATAAAAAGCTGAATTAAAACTGTACGAAACAGAGAGTTTTAGTCATTTTACAAAAATATTTCGGATACAATATACTGTAGGTCCGAGTATCAAGACTCACTGACCCATATACTCCTGGCTCTCCCGAGAACTTGGACCACTTACCCACATGCATAAGCTCTCTGTAGTGTGACACCACAAACCGGTTGAATGTAATTCTTCGTTGTTGTTGTTGTTGACATTGTCATCGTCTGTCCTGCCGGTGGGTGAGTCCTGAGACAGATTTTTTTCAATGAGCGAATCTTTGTCCTCTTCATCGTATAACGTGTAGATGCATTCTGTCAGTAAACATGCACTGAAAGCTGTGTACGCCTGAGTCCAAGGCCAAGACAGCACATCCATAACTGTGATGTTTTTCTGTCTATTTAAGTTAACAATATAAACAATGAGATACTTGAAGACGTTAATATTTAATTTCAGTCGTCTTAAGCAGAAACTAAACTTTCTCTTCAAGGCGAGACTTCAGCAGCAGTGTCACTGAAGAGGGCGTAAACAAGACTGATTTACCTCCAAAACAGATGTCGAACATGTTCATTCAAATCAACTGAAATGGCGTTTATTATAAAAAACGAAGGATACATATGGGTGTATTTTTATACAATAGTGAACTTAAAAAACGAACAGATGAAAATTTTTCAGGTCAGATTTTTTTTCTGTTTTAATCAGCGTTATTTATATTAAATGCAAACAGTAAATCAACTTTGAGTATTCTCTTGAAAACAGACCACATGTCTAGATAAATGTTAACATTATTTACAGAAATAATATAAATTAGAGAATGGTTGTACAAACCGCCACAAGGTGGTGCAATCGAGTTAACAATGAGACTCTGAAAGTTGTCTGACTAGCATTGTCTCAACATTATCCTATTTGTTGCTATGTCATTTATAGCACGTATAGCAGCAGTTACATGTGCAAGGCACAAAAGCTAAGGGAGAAATCTTGTCCCTTGTTTCTAGAGCATGGATTAAGTGGATGACTCAGAGACGTATCAAAATTGTATTGCAATTGCAAATAACATGTAGCTATCTAAAATTCGCAACATTTTAAATGCATCATGTCTGGTTGTGGACTTCACAATGACTTTCTATTATTTTGTTTTTGTTGTTTTAAATATTCATAGCTTTAATTTAAAATAGCATTTTTTATAGAATTGTAGCTCATTATACGAATTTAATATTAACTCTTAATTTTAATATTAAAATTAATATACAGTATGCAGAAAATTAGTGTTATGAGAGCTAAAAATGATGAAATTAAATTTTCATATACACAATGCAACAATAGGCTACACTAACGCACTACAAAAAAGTTTGATGTTTTCTTTACATCAGACTTAAATAAATAAATAAATAAATAACACTTTATCAAAAGCCATTTTTTGTAGTGTCTCGCATAAACACTTCAAGTTATTATGATCACATAATGCAGCTCTGTTATGAGCGCAAGCATTTCGCATATAATATTTCACTATAATATTTTCTCCCCCTAGAGGCGCTTATGCCGCGCGCGCTGTTGGGACAGGGCTTTTTGAAAGCGCAAAGCAGACAGGCATTTGCCCGCATGTGCGGCACATTACATCAACAGCGCCAGTCAAGCCTGTCGGGCTCTGCAATTCATGTTAACAGGCAATTAATCAGCCGGTTGATTACAGCACAGAAGTTGACTAAAGGCGATTGCGACGCTGCTGTGCGATGCCATTCATCACCGCGTGACAGCAGCAACAAAGGCTCGAGCTGGAATGGAGCGAGATGTTTTTGATTAAACGCTTCCAAGGAGATGAACCAAACAAACGTTGCCATGAACGAGTGTGTTTGGTTATAAACACACAGAGGGCAGGGGAGGCAGCGGGAGCAGGTGCCGGGCCGGGTCGGGCCGCTGTGTTTGTGTGTGGTGCAGCGGTTGACCGGGCAACAAGGGGACCGGCGGCTGCGTCCTGTCCTGTGTGTCCCGCGGGGAAGATCGCGACTGGACAAATGGACACGCGCTGTGCGGAATGCTCATTATAACTGTAAACAACGCAGCAGAAGGTCGCGCTTTTGTCCTTGTTGTAGGGTTTGGTTTTATAGTATTGTTACCACAAATTTCCTGCAATAATAATGATAGTAAATGTATTTTTTCCGAGGCTTCCATGGTTACAGACAGTGGTACAGTTTTGTGAGGTGTATGAGAGGAAGCACACCGAGAACTTAATTTAATGGCACGCGTGTATGATGAAACCTTTACAAACACAGGGATTCCATCTTCATTGCTTTTTAAAGAATACATCATTGATTATTAAAACCCTTGTATTTGTCAATAACAACATACAGATCTCTAATACAAATACAGAGATGCCGACCACACTCAAAAAAATAACTTATTAGATGTATTCAATTTAATTGAGGGCAGGATTTCCATCCAATAAATTTGTTTAGCGCCAACAACAACAAAAAAAACTATTTACACAATTAAATGTAATTGAGTTGGTCCAACATGATTTTATCAATTAAAAGTTTAAATACATTTGTAATTTTTATTTAACTTAAACTCAAAGATCTGATAATATAATGCATGTATATTATGTGTCGTACATTTCAAAGTCTCTGAGTTTTATTTGATGTTATCCTAAATAAAATAAAAGCCATTTTAAGCATATTTCATGTGTTACATATGTTGATTGAGACTTATCTCAGAACTAATTTTAGGACAGTTATTGCTCAATGAGCAAAGCAACAATCAGCATTTTTTGCTAATTAAGCTGCCAACACCCCAAAGCATGGTTGCTTCTGCAAGGTGCCAATCTCAAAGCATTACCTGAAAATCTTTTAAATCTTCAAACTAAAGTGAAGATTAAACTCTGACAAGTCTTTCTATTAACTGATGATTTTTATTATCAACATTTCCCTCTCTTAATTCACGCAAAGCATGCTGGGATCTACAAACCCCCTAACCAGGTAGTTGGACCATCACAATTCTTTCATGTTGTCTCAACACAAAACGTTTAACTTAAAGGTTAACAAATTTAAGTGGAGTGAACATAAAACAAATAAATTGGCCAAAGAAATTACTAGAATTGTGTTGTTTCAGCTCATTATAAATAAGTAGTTTGAACTACTTATTTATAAGTTGTATAAAGTATAGTGAGTAGTGCAGAGATCCATTTAGATCCATACATATATACATACAATAGAATAACCATAGGCCCACAGGGAATTAACATGATGGATATGTTAAACCATGCAGCAGAAAGTGAAATTATAATCTTTTCAAAATAATTATAGTAGTAGTTATGATGCATGAATTTCTCTGGCACTATGTTTGGTGTGTTGTTGTCTGTGTTGTCTGTTTTGTGCATTGCTAAAATATTTTTACAGCAAAGAAAAATCTGTTTATGAATTTTATTTGTTATATAAAATAGACCAAAATACAAAACAAAGCGTCAAATATAACACCAAAATATGATTAGTAATGGTTTTTATACAAAGGCAGTTTCCAGTTTCAGTAACACAGTTAGCTATAACTAAAACATTGCATTTTTGGAGATATCTTTTTGCAAACAACAGAAGGGTAGATGATACACAATAAAGCTGGTTCACCATTTAGGAAATATACATTAAAAAATGACTTTCGGCAGTGAATATTGTTAGTCAATGTAATGACAGCCATTAGGTAAGAGCATTCATTACACAGGCTGTAATAAACACACATCTCTTAAAGAGCTTCCTGTGCTCGCATTATGATGTTCATGTGCACATTTCTTGTAGCTTTTGAACAAAAACATACATAACAAATACACCAGTTATCTGTTTCCCCACCAACAGAGCTTCTTTATGCTTGCTTTTTGAGATTTTCACCTGAAATTGTACAGCAGGGGCTGGTAACTGCATGAAAGGAGTCAAACCAGTTCTAACCGGTTCCTCTTACCCTTCTGTCAACTTTCTACAGAAAACCGACTGTAATACTATGTTCTTTATCCTTAAAGACAAACATTTACAACACTTCTTTTACACTGCATAGTGGCTGTGTGATGTTACAGGTCACAGTTCAAGTTTGGCTTTGGTCCAGACCTAAGTGCTGATCAAGATGGAGCTTTACTTTACTTAGCCTTCGTCTTCTCATCGTATGTCCCGGCATTCTTGTATGCTCCTACATAACCCGTGTGCTCCACGATTTCCTCTCGGCCACCTTTACCTTTACCTTTCCCGGTCTCATCAAAGCGCTCCTTGTGTGAGCCCGTATATTTTGATGTGTCGGTTAGTCTGTCCACAGCGGCAGTTTTGGCCACTTTCTAGGAAGATTGAAGAAAGAAACAGCAATACATTAAGATAGTGAATTCTGGTCAAATCAAAGTTGGAGAACTATATACAGTATACGCACTGAGAAGTAGATGATTACAGGTAATCTAGATCAAATCACATTTCAGATTATTTATTCATTTCATTATTTTCCTTCGGCTTAGTCCCTTTATTAATCTGAGGTAGCATATGTTTTATACAGTGGATGCCCTTCCAGCTGCAACCCAGTACTGAGAAACACCCATACACTCTCACATTCACCCTCATACGGCCAATTTAGTTTATTCAATTCACCTATACCGCATGTCTTTGGACTGTGGGGGAAACCCAGAGCATCCAAAGGAAACCCACACCAAAACAGGGAGAACATGCAAACTCCACACAGAAACGTCAACTGGCCCATTCAGGTCTCGAACATGTGAACTTCCTGTTGTGAGGTGACAGTGAGAACCACTGAGCCACCGTGTCTCCTACTTCAGATTAGTTAAAATATTTAGTTAATAATTTCTAATTTCTCTCTTTTTTGCTTCTAAGATGTTGTTTCAACCCAAATTTTGGTAAAATACACACAAATGCAAGCATGAGTTAAACTGTTTAAATATATAGTGAACCAAAGCTGCAACATAATGATGTGTTTACATTAATTTGAGTTAAAATAAACCAGCATTTTTTTACACTGGTCTACTAGTTTCAGAATTCCTTTCTAAAACTTTAGTGTTTACCATAATTTATCTTTTAGTATTCACCATGACCATGCAAATATCATGTGAATTATAATTTTATCCATGATTCTGAATTTGGGGACTTGCAGATAATATGAAAACTAATCCAAAAGTAGTAAGAGTACAGACAAAAATATGCAGCTACTGACTACATCATAACATTTGTAATCATTACCAGACTACAGTGTGCGTGTATGCCAAGGGCTTTCTATGTTTTTAAAGAAGAGTATAATTGTAAAAACATGATACATATATTTGCAAAAAAAACAAAAACAAGATAGCTGAAAAAAAAACTGTTATTCCAAATAAACTCTTCCGTTATTTATTAATTGTTAAATATAACACAAAAGTAACTGTTTTTACTCTTTGAGCCTGCTCTAGCCGATCCCTCTCTCTTAACTGTAAGTGCCAGATCCTGTATTCCTGCAACTCCTTTTCAACTTTTAAGTAATTGCCAGGTTTGATTTATCGTTGTTTGATTTGTCACTGCCCTCTAGTGTCGAGCCCACTTATGAATGGGAGCAGTACCTTATTAGTGTTTCTCCATGTTTTTCCTGGAGACTTACCAGTACCAACACAGTTTATTTGAAATCTTTCACTAATTTGACACACCTAATTGAGTTCATTTAATGCTCTGTAACTACAAATGAGCTGAATTATCTGTGAGATACAGGAGACAATATTGTGTTGAAGAACATTCTCAAGCCATGACATTGCTCAGTTTGTTTTGTATTTGAGATGTTTGGGAAATATCCTTATATATTCATGTACAAATATAGTGGCCTTGTGGAATAAACTATGTAAGCACCTGGTGGGATGATATTTTACCAATGTGTAGTGATATGGGATCCATATGGGCACACCAACAACTGTTGTGCGTTCTTAATTTTTTCTTGATATTATGTATGCACCTTATGTATGCACCTTTTTTGCTTACAAATACTGCATTCATTTTATTTTGAGAAAAGCAAAAAAGGTAACAGTGTAATATTTAATAATTTAAATGATTGTTAAAATATTATTTTAAAACTGAATTTTCAGCATGATACCATAATCGGCCAGAAGTACACTTGACATTATTTATACAAAGATATAACAAAAATATATATATAACAAACCCTAACACTGCCTAATGAAAGAAAAAAAAATGCAAAAAACTGCAAAACTTTATACAAAAATAGTAATAAAAAAATAATAAAAATAAATAAATAAATAAATAGACAACAATATTGGGTGATACAATCAGGGATAATGCTATGCTATCTTACAGTGGTAGGCTAACATAAGCATGAGGGTCTGGACAGAGAGAGAAAAGACAAAAGGATTATAGAAAAAAAAAATTCAGTAACAAGACAGTCACATTAGTCCCCAGAAAGTACATTTATAGCAGAGAAATATAATTATAAGGGTTGCCAAACATATGAGAATTTGTTAGAACCTCTTATTGAATATTTAATTTTTTCCAAGTGTAGATCTAACATCAGATCTTGAAGCCATTGTGATGCTTTAGGTGGATTTAAAGATTTCCAGTGCAATAAAATTTGTCTGCGAGCCAGTAAAGATGCAAAGGCTATAATGTTTTGTTGTCTTTGAGTCAGAGTTCATCAGGTAGAATGCCAAACAATGCAAATTCTGCCCATGGCTTAAGCTGTACTTCACACACTTTGGACAATTTATCGAATATAATTGACCAGTAGGGCATAAATCATTCTAACATGCTGATTTGCTCACACTCATTTCTTAATGTTATTTACACTCTTTAAAAGAAAGTTCCAAAAGTGGACCCTTACCGTTACACCAATGTTGGTGGGTTCTTTGCCCTCAATTAGCTTATATATAGACTCCAGTGCTTCTTCTTTGCTTTGACCTTTGAACCTCTTTGGGGCTAATTCTTCTAGAGCTTTCTGGAACTCCTCATATGTTATGACCCGAGATGTCTTTGCTCTGAGTCATAAGGCAAATAGGGATTTTCAATATCTTGTGTACATTTCCAATACAGTGCAGTAACATTTATTATATAGTAATATAGAAAATCATATCTACATTTTATGTGTTTAACCAGTTGGCACAGGACGTCAACATATCATCAGATTGACATTGTACCCCAAAGTTATGGGGATGTTGCATTTTGTTTGGAAATGAAAATTGTTTTGATATCAGAACTCAATGTCAGGCCATCATCAATGTCCAACGTCCAACCTAAAATCAACCAAATATCAACATCTAATGATGTTACAGCTTGACTTTGTATGGACACTACCACTATGACGTCTATCAGATGTTGGATTTTGGTTGCCATACCTGACGAATTAATGACATTGGTTTAAGATTGACGTTGGATTTTGGTCACCAGACGTCACAACCTAAATCCAACCTAATATTAACATCTTATGATGTTGTGTGCCAGCTGGGTTTACTATTTGCACAATAATAAATACTTTGGAAAAAATGTCATCAGAAAAAAAAATGCAAAACTCACTTGACTTTTGTGAAGACGATATCTACATCAGTGCTGGTGACGTTCTTGCCATCAATGACTTTGCAATCTTTGCACAGTTTTGCCCAGTTTTTCCCATTCAGCTCCTTGCCAGTGGCTTTGGTGTCACCATGAACAGCGAATTTCTTGAAGGAGTTGAGAAGCTGGTCCATGTCTGTGCTTTCTGCCATGTTGGGTATTCTGCAAAACGAATAGTAAGACCATGACCTAATGGAACTGTTTCTCTAGAAAAAAAGAGGTGTGTTAGCTGACCATATGCAGTAAGTCATCTGCAATAGGCATGATAAACAGACATTTCTGAAGTCTTAACCTGAAAAGATGAAAGAGAAGGAAAATTACTGGGGTACTCATTATAAAGGGAAGAGGGAGGGGGTTGATTACATAGTATTATCTTTTCATAGGAATCTCAGATGTGTACAATACAGTCTACACATATCAGACACACCGCTCCAGTTGTACTGATGAGTTTCAGACCTCAACAAAAGACTTTATGTTCTGATTTAATGATTCTGACCAATTAAAGTTGTTTGCATTATCTATATTGTCCTGTGATTTTGACTTTGAGATATTTCACTAATGGTCTTCTTTGTTAGAACGTTTTGGCAAGTGTTTTCAGCAGGTCACCGTCTTTTCCATTGCAGTCTGAATGGGTTGAATGAATAAAATACCAATTAAACAACAAGCCAAATGTAACACATTAGGTGTGTGTGGAAGGACAGAGAATGGCGTAGAATTCAGAGGCCATAAGGATTGAGTTAATTAGGTGATTATCAGCACTCTGCAGACTGCTAATTATTCACTAAAAAGTTCTACTCCACACAAAACAAGGTGATACTAGAATTTCCTACACATTTTCAGACAGTCTCTTTACTTCCTGCATTCATAGTACAGTATGTTGCTGTTTTCTTTTTACATGTGGGATTAACAGAAATCAACAAGCTTCTAAATGCTAACATACTGTAGTGTCTACACCTGATGGAGCATGACTACAAACAAATTAAACTGTTATACTCAGTGATTAAGTCTATAGGGTGTTAAGCGACAACACATCTCCAACACTAAAGCTGGCATCTCTGATAATTGTGCCTCCACTGTTAAAAATAAAGTATCAGAGATGTGCTTTTGCAGCATTGTCATTGGGGACCCATTCTTGGCTCCAGAAAGAACCTTTTAGTGAAAAGAGTGCCTTTTTGTTCTTAATGTGGAGAACATTTTGTTATTTTTTTTACTTTTTGAGGATGAACAGTGTCCATTGATGTTCAAGGTACTTCATGGAACCACAAAACAAACTTAATTTGAGAAACAACTCTATAAACTTTAGTTTTACAAAAAAAAAAAAAAAAAACATTCTAGTTTATTTAAATATTCTAGATTTTGGTATTTAAACTAAGGTAAAAATGATTTACAGTAATATTTTTTTTTATAATCATAAGTTTAATTGTATATTAAAGTGTTAGAATAACAGAATAATTATCTAACCTTGTGCTCATAGGTCACTGTTTAGAAAGCAACACATTCCGAATGATCTGTTCATTGGCATGTGACTAATGCCACATAATTTCAAATACTGAATTTATTTAAAGCCAAAGCTGGAACTGAAATTTCTGCTTAATCATAAAATCAAAGCTCCATGCAGCTCTATAAATAAAAAATAATGACTTCCCGTCTCTCACCAGTTGGGATAGTGGAAAGACCCCTTCACCTGATGCCTTTTTTATATATCTGCCTCTTTCACTACTGCTGACACAAAAGACAAATGGATTCACATCTGTCACTTTGTGGCATTCAGTGTGGACAGCTTTTTGCTGTGGCCCAACAACTGTTACGTCTGCGCTGGGCACAGTTTCAGTGATGCCTTCCTTCCTATTTATATAGTCTACTGTACAGAGAAAATTATTTTTGCCATTTCGATGAGTTTGAGTTTCTTCTGTTAAGAAGCTCTGCTGAGAAGAATTTTGGTATAGACGTTGACTTGTGACACATTTTTAATCAATGGCTATTTTCAGCTGTTTGGTTACCAACACTCTTCAAGATATCTTATATGTTCAACAAAAACAAGTTATACAAGTTTGGAAGTACTTGAAAATGAGTACATTTTAATTGTTGGATGAGATGTCTCTTTGATATATATGCAGGCAAAAGTAAAATAACAATTATACTGTAGATAAGACTTTTGAACCTAGTGATGTAATATAGACCAATGCTTGGCCTCTGCAGCTGCATTTGTTCAAAGCTCAGTAGTTCTGTGGATCTGTTTGGATAACATGGAATTTCAGAAGTGAGGCCGATTCTGGGCTTTCTCAGTGTGTCTGCACAGTCCAGCCATTGTTAATGGAGGCGAGAGTAGGTGTGTGGATGGTCTGATGTGTCTGGGAGTTATTGTGGAATGTTTCAGATGGATGTCAGAAGTTTGGCAGCCGATGGCCTCATGGAGAGGCGATGAGTATACAGCAGCAGTGGGTGGGCTTGCCCTGGCTTCAACTCCAACTCCTTCAGCCATCTGTAGTTTCCTCTCAACTCACTCACAATGACTGACGTGTTGCGTTAAGTAGTGTCCTATGTGCACCTAGGCTTATTTGATCAAAATATTATTATAATTTATGATAACTGTTTTTGATAATAATATTTCTAAACATGCAATGTATATCTAATGGCAAAGCTGAATTTTCAGCACCATTGCTTCAGTTATCACTTCACATAAATTTTCTCAGAACTCATGCTGATTAATATAGTAAGTTATTACACTCTCGGAAATAAAGGTACATGAGCTTTTTAAAAGGTACACATTAGTACTTGAAGGGTTTAAATTGGTACCTCAAAAGTATATACAAGTACCTAAAAATTTTAAGAGGAACACGTTTGTACTTTTTAGATACTAATATGTACCTTGAGGTGTTAATATGGACCCTTTAGGTACAAATTTGTATCTTTAAAAAAGGTACCACCCCAATGACAGCTCGCATACTTTTATTTCTGAGGGTGTATGTATGTCACATTTCTGTTATACACTTAAAAATGGTCTTTTCACAGTAGTGCCGGAGGAACCATTTTTTATTCTCCGAAGAGCCTTTTAGTTAAAAGTCTTCAAACAACCATTTTTTTCCACAGCGTGAATGTCCTTTTCATAATCTAAAGATTCTTTTTCCACTATAAAAATTATTTTGTGCAATTAAAAGTTTCCATGGATTTGAAAAGTTGTTGAAGGAACCATCAATGCCAATAAAAAAAATTATATTTTTAAGAGCGTGCAGATTTACAACCTCATACTGACCACAACTGTTTGAAAAGAAGTGTGTGTGTGTGTTTTTAAAAAATGATTTATGGCTTGTTAGATATAATTAATGCAGAATAGTTGTGCAATGCTGTAATCAACACTTGGTTGTCAAACAATTCCAGGCACTGAATCACTGATGTCATCTCATGTTATGCGTTGTCATGCTTAACATGTTTCATGTGTGTGCCACAGTATATGTTCCCCAAAATATAGAGCATTTGGGATCATGTGTGAGCTGCTGTTGAGGTTATTCCCACACAGGCGGGCGAATAAAGACATCATTGTGAGTATGAACCTCACCCATTTAACACACACACACAATCAGCCTTCCACATAAACACACACTGCCCAGCTCCCAAGAGATCCCCTCACTCAGGACAGGACTTAGTGGAAGTGTCCATGGATACCATTGTATTAAAATAGGAAACAGAGACACACTTTCCCACCCATCCATACAAAGCACACAAACACACAGTAGATGCATCCAAACAACAAAGGCATGTCCTGAAGTCTTTATGAGCAGATCATAATCTCCATAATCTTCAGCCCTAGAGTTTTATAGCTTGTCTTTCTCTGTGGTCTTGCCCGCAGGAGACCTGTATTCCTCACGCAACACGTTTCTTCACACTTATTCCCTATTTTAAACTCAAGCATAATAGATTAAGTATGCGATAATCCGCTTCACGACCCATAAAACACTGATACGCCTGATAGACAATTTAATGAGTGTTTACTTTCTGATCAGACAGACGGCAATCCTATAATTAACTCCATGATGTCAACAATGTTTTGTTCGACTTTTATATCATGAATAGCATCCTTGCGTGCCAATTTGCCACTGGGAAAACATCATGCAATACTGTATATAAATATAGAGAGAGTCTGCGTATAATTGCAATCTAAATCATTTTAGTCAGTGGCAGTTGCAATTATCCAAAGTGAACATGATTTCATCTTCTGGCACTTGACGGCCTTTAGTCACACTGCAGATGTTGCAGTCAGAACATCTTACTACTGTTAATTGAAAACAGCAGATTTTAAACGACCTTTTTAAGGTTCATTTTAGCATGTGTTTTATATATTCATGAGCAGAAAACAAATAGCAACTCTTTGAAATAGTAGTGCTCAATACTCTATTCAACATAAGTATCTCAAATATCAAGGGATACAAGGGTTTCAAGCATCAAATTTGTATGTTTGCTGAGGGGCAGAATCAGGAATATATCATCTTGCCTTGAAGTAATACCATGTTATGTTTGTTATGTGTAATTTCACAGTGAATTTGCACTCTGCTCAGCACCGATGCCTATTTTTATATGTAAACCACAGCTGCTGTGATCCAATGCATGGCATGTTATGGGACTATATCAAGTTAGAGAGCTGTGTGTGTGTTGCATATTGCAAATTAAGATGAGTGCATGTATGCATGTCTATAAGAGGAGTGCATGGCATACTACGGGACTATATGATGCTATGAGTGCTTGCATATACAAATAAGATGAATGCATGTATATTATGATGTTCACAGACATGTTGGTCTACAGTATGTGATATTATGTGTGTACTGTATGCAATACATAACAAATAAGACAAGTGCATGTATGGCTTTTTTTTTATATGCTGTGCATGGTATATTATTTTGAATTGATATGGTGTTATGTGTGCATGCTAACATATATGAGTTAACAGATGCATGTTGCATATGATGCTCATTCTATCATATTAATATCAGTGAAATCACTCTTACCTGTGTTTCTGGCTTCCAGCTGCTGGCAATCCACACACATGCACACACACTCCCAGGTCTGTCCAACTTCTGTCCCGTCCTGCTCTCTTTCTCTCTCTCTCTTTCTCTGTCTCTTCTGTTGCTCCCTTCTGAAATGGGCTTTAAAAGGCTGAGGGCTTGTTATCATCTGTTTATTCCTGTATCTATGGAGACGTCCTGTTTAACATCAAGGGATGGCAATAAAAGAGTGTGAGAGAGAGAGAGAGAGAGAGAGAGAGAGAGAGAGAGAGAGAGTGTGTGTGTATGTGTGTTTGTGTGTGAAAGAGAAAGAGAGAAAGAAAGAGAGCCTACTCGAGTTGTAGTGACCAGGGTCATTTATCAGCCGGGGTGAACTTGAGGCTTGAGCATAGCAATATATAAAGAAAGGCAGAAAAAGACTTGAGCGCTGTCCAGGGTGGCGCATTTGTTTCATTTGTGGTTTGTGTTTATCCTCTGTTTTGCTGTGTTGTGTTTGTATATAAATGCTACTCATTCAACAGTGTGTGTAAGAAGAGAGCTACAGTAGGAATGTGATTCATCCAGCACCGCATGCATGTGTTAGTGTGTGCGTGTGAGAATGCTCATCTACTGCCTGTTTGTGTGTTTGTCTGGACTTAGCAACACTTTGGAAGCAGATTTGTCCGCAGAAGTGCTGAAGCCAAATCTGACGAAACCATGGTTTGAGGGCATTCTGGAAAATCCTCATTTGCAAATTGAGATAAAGTAAGCTTCTTTTTAAAAGTAGCTGCAGATCTTTTCTGCTCTATTGTGATTACAGAAGCCAAAATGTCATAGATATGGCTGTTGTCATCTTGTGCTGTATTGATGGTGAGGAGGATCCGCCCAAATTCCTGCAGACTCACCCAACCGCAGGCACACATTCATAATGCCACACCCCCGTTTTTTAGCATTACGTGAATAAAAGCTAAAAACAATGCAAGATTATAACAAAACAAAGGAAATAAACACTTAAACCTACTGTACACGACAACTGCCTGTTTGTATTTAAATATATATATATATACACTCTTTTAAAAAAAAGGCTCTTCAGTGGTTCTTCAGTAGTTCTTTACGGTGGTTGAGGTGCTATTTAGCACTTTTACTGTGTAAAGAACCTTTAAAGCACCATAAAGGTTCTTCAGTGGTTGTTCAGTGGTTCTTTAAGGCGGTCAGGGTGCTATGTAGCACTTTTACTGTGTAAAGAACCTTTAAAGCACCATAGAGGTTTTTCAGTGGTTCTTTGGGGGGTTTTAAGTGCTATATAGCACCACTACTACTGGTAAGCACTTGTTCTTATAGCTAATTCTCATAACTCTTATGCCGGCTTTATTTGCGGAAAGGGTAAAGTAACAATATGAGCACCTTAAAATATAGGTGCTATATAGCACCATTTCACAAAAGTACTATATAGCACCTATTTTTTTTTAAGGTGCTGTATAGCACCAAAAAAGGTTCCCCCCTCGTTACGACCAAAGAACCAGTTTTGGTGCTATATAGCACCTTTTTTTTAGAGTGTATATAATAAAGATATATGACCAAAGAACCAGTTTTGGTGCTATATAGCACCAAAACTGGTTCTTTGGTCGTATATCTTCATTTTATGCTTCACGCCTCATCACGTCTGTTTACATTTAGAGGGTGGGGTTTATGAGCTTATTTTATTTATATTTGTGGAGTAATAGTTTTATCAATACTAAATTATTAAATTAATATAGGTGGCACAGTGGCTCAGTGGTTAGCACTATCGTCTCCGAGCAAGAAGATTATTGATTCCAGGCCCTGGCTGGAAAATGAATGAATGAATGAATTAATTAATATATTTGTAAAACACAGCTCTGAAGTTCATTCATTCATTCATTTTCCTTCGGCTTAGTCCCTTATTTATCAGGGGTCGCCACAGCAGAATGAACCACCTGAACAAATGAGCCTTGAAGTTAAGAGGCTAAAACTAAATAAATAAATAGTTTTTAAAAACCTCTTACTTAGAAATAGGCAAATAGGAAAAAAAAAAGGTAGTATTGGCATTAGTAAAATTGTAAACAAAAAATCTGGTCACACTTTATTTTGATGGTCCGTTTGTTGAATTTAAGTTACATTGCAACTACATGCCAACTAATTCTCATTAGATTATAAGTAGACTGTTAGGTTGGGGTTAGGGTTGGGGTTAGGGGTAGGGTTAGTGTAAGTTGACATGTACTTGCAAAGTTTCTCATAGTCAGTTAAATGTCTGTTGAATGTCAGTATCAACAGATATTAAGCAGACAGTCTACTAATACTCAAATGGACCATCGAAATAAAGTGTTACCAAAAATCTGTACTGTATCAAATGAAAAGAATTAAGTATGAACAAACCTTTACTTGGCGCCACGGTGGCGCGTGAGTAGCACGTTCGCCTCACAGCAAGAAGGTCGCTGGTTCGATCCCCGGTTGGGGCAGGTCCCGGTTGGGCCAGTTGGCATTTCTGTGTGGAGTTTGCATGTTCTCCCCGTGGTTGCGTGGGTTTCCTCCGGGTGCTCCGGTTTCCCCCACAGTCCAAAGACATGCGGTACAGGTGAATTGGGTAAGCTAAATTGTCCATAGTGTATGTGTGTGAATGAGTATGAATGTGTTTCCCAGAGATGGGTTGTGGCTGGAAGGGCATCCGCTGCGTAAAACAAATGCCGGATAAGTTGGCGGTTCATTCCGCTGTGGCGACCCCGGATTAATAAAGGGACTAAGCCGAAAAGAAAATGAATGAATGAACAAACCTTTACTTGATATACTGTATACATGCAACAAAATAATCGGTTAATAATAGGATTGTTGGCTTAGACTGAAATACCTTCACCTTTAAACGACAGATCTTGATACCAACAAAATTACAATGGGTTTGTAAAGAGTGGTTTAAACCTTTTCATTTATCCATTCGAGACATGTAAACACAATCAGATTGAACACTGAAGTTGTGCACATGTGCAATGATGCAGAACGTTATAATATTTAGATAAATATTAAGACATTTTAAACAAAGAAAAGCAGTCTGACTGGCTAGAATGCACATCATGAAACGTATGCCAGAAGATGAAATTATGACAAATACACACGTCACCCAGTCACTTTATATAGCATTCATGTAAACACTACGTTATGTTTGGATTCATCAATCGGAATGATGTAAGTCTGACTAAAACAAAAAGTGTCTGTAAACAAAGCCATCGATGTACAATCTAAAACAGATTGTGAAAATGTTTATAAACCGTTTTATTTTGATCACAGCTTGTCCTGGAGGGGGCGGGACATGTCAGATACTAGAGGGCATCTGATTGGTCAGAAGATTCATTAAACTGTGACGTCAAAATAATTCTTGATACATTTAGGTGGAAGTTACAAACTTTTGATCTTTATTCATTCTTAATGCAAATTTTACCACTGTTGTGGAGCACGATATATATCCTTAAGACTAACATACTTATTCTAACATCTTAAAAAACTTTATTTTGATTTCACAAGGACTTTAACACAATGCTCTTCTATACTCGGTTCGGATTGGTTAATAGCAGCATTGTAAAAAAAAACTACCAGTGTTCAGAGCAATGCTCATGAATATCTTATGTCCAAGTATTCATTTATTTATTTAGCTAGCCATGTAATAAGTGGAAAAGTGTATAATCAGATCCCTAGAATATACCTTTCAGAGTGATTTGAGATCCCTGGTTGAGGTAGTTTTACGGTAACTGACTGCTGCAGGTGCAGATCAATGTCACTTTTAAGATGGCCAGACGGATCTATTTTTACTATTTCTCTCTGCATGCTGCACTTCTCGTTCTGTCTTTCCTTCTTGTTTGGCACTTCTCCTTCATCCACTGAGTTAATATTTTCCATGGTTGCCCTCGCTGTCTGTCTCTTTCCTCTTTTTGTCAGAGGAACAGGACTTATAAAATCCAAAATCACAATTCAGCAACAGCCTGTGGAGCCAAATGTGCTTGAGAGGAGTCTGTTTTGCACTTTTCTTCATAGAGTTGTTTTTGTTTTAAACCACATTTTGACTTTATTTTAGGACCATATTTTAGCCTTTTAAACTGGTTTGCACACATTTGAAGCATCAATCCAAAAAAATATTTATGACAAATGTTAAATTCCATTCAAAATAACATGCAACTAAAGTTTGCACGAGCTAAATTCTGAATAATGAATAATTCAGGCTCATACAAACAGAAGTGTGATGGAGTATTCGTCTTGCCAATTCTATTATGGTACATTAGCCTGATCAAATTGCCCTTCTAACAAACGTTTGCCAAACGTTGATTTTAAGTCCTTACACAAAGAGCACTTTTGTTCATTTGCTGAATCTCAGTGCTGAAAGACATACTGTTTCTCTCAATGATTAGCTTTACATTCAGATTTTTGCAGAGAAGTTTGTTTAAACTGCTCTGCATTTATCTTTCCACAGCTGCGCCGCTGGGATTCTTAAAGCCCTGACATCTCATCTTACGGCTGCTATATTTGACAGCATAATACAATAATAAATATGTTATTTCATATAAAACAGCTATGTTCAATTAAATCATAATAAACAAAATGAATAAACATGTTAAATTAATTATCAAATTAAAACAAATATGTATAAAACGTGACAAATTATTTATTTTATTTCTTTATTCTTCCTAAAAGTACTTGCTTATTTATATACATGCTTATATATCCAGTTAATATCCATAGGATGATTGAAATGTGACAGTTGGTCTTGGTTTTCTTAGCATTCACACTTTCATTTTCAAGACTGAACCTAAAGGATATCCTGGTTTTGGCTATATCTTTGATGTGTTCATGTTGTGTTTAGTCAAGTTCAGCAATCGCATTTCAGGCATGTGGCTATGCTGTTTATGTGTTTATGTGTTTGTTTGTACTCTAAGAAGCTCTCTAAAGGAACTTTGGAGTCTTGCCATTGTAAACAGTGATCTAACGAAATGATCTTTCATCACTCACTTGACCAGATTACATTACAAATGCCTCCACCAGAACCCGTGGCTTGCTATGAGAAAAGAAAACTGCATACCACGGCAATACTTTGGGTGTGTGGTGTGTATTTAAGAGGAAAGGTGAGAGACAGCGTGTTCATGGGATCAAAGCCATTAAAAACGGAGAATATCTTTGTCAGCACGTTATAATATTTGAATACCACCCTTTCAAGCCACCTGTCATTATTCAGAAACAAAACTCTTATTTTGGCTGTTTTTTAGAAATGTTCTTCTAAACAACAAGGCTTCAGCAAACATCCAAGAGGACAATTTGTGACTTTTCGTTAACTCTTAAAAAGCATTCAAAATTTGTGTCTGATTTATGCTTTTAAAAGGTAAAGCTTGAAACCTATTTCCCCCCTAAATAGCATATTGGTGCATTAATGATACATATAATAATTTCATACTATTACCTAAGATTGTATTAATACCTTTAAAAAAATAAAATAGCCCAGAATTTTTGTACAGTACCTTTTTGTACGGTGTTTGTTTGCATTTCTGGTGGGTTTGGATTCAGCTATTTACCATTTTAAAAGCAGTTACAAGTTAATAAATTCTAAATAAATAAATAAATAATAAATAAAATTAATTAAAAACACATTGTTCATGTCTGATCAGCGACTGAACAAAACGTTCTTTTAAAACTATGTTTTAACAGAGTCGTTAACATATTTACCCATTTTTCATTATTTACAACTGCTAAATTACTGTGATATTTGGACGTGAAAAACAAACAGATTTCCAATAAATTAAATTAAAATAAATCATTCATTCATATTCCTTCAGCTTAGTCATGTTATTCATCAGGGATCTCCAGTGGAATGAACCACCAACTTACCCAGCATATATTTTACACAGCAGATGCCCTTCAGGCCATATTCCAGTACTGGTAAACACCCATACACTCTTGCATTCACACATATACACTACAGCCAATTTACTTTATTCAATTTACCTATACCGCATGTTTTTGTACTGTGAAACTTACGTGAACACGTGGTAAACATGCAAACTCCACACAGAAATGCCAACTGATCCAGCCGGGACTCAAACCAGTGACCTTCTTGCTGTGGGGTGACAGTGCTAGCCACTGAGCCACCATGCCAACCTTAAATTAAATCACTTTTTTAAAAAATATATATATAATTTCTCAAAACAGTCTAAACAAAACAATATAAACATGTTCTCAAATAATGGATAAATAATTTACTTTAATAAATTTACTTAAAGTTTTTTTATTTACTTAGATAAACGTTCAGATGAAACAAGGGATTTTTTTTTTTCATACTGCGATGGATCAAAGTCAAACATTTTCATAATTATGAATAAAACGTGTGAGAAACAGGAAAAGGATTATGTGTGTGAACATAATTAAGTAAATTAGGTTTCTGATATAAGGGCGCCACGGTGGCGCGTGAGTAGCACGTTCGCCTCACAGCAAGAAGGTCGCTGGTTCGATCCCCGGTTGGGGCAGGTCCCAGTTGGGCCAGTTGGCATTTCTGTGTGGAGTTTGCATGTTCTCCCCGTGGTTGCGTGGGTTTCCTCCGGGTGCTCCGGTTTCCCCCACAGTCCAAAGACATGCGGTACAGGTGAATTGGGTAAGCTAAATTGTCCATAGTGTATGTGTGCGAATGAGAATGTATGGATGTGTTTCCCAGAGATGGGTTGTGGCTGGAAGGGCATCCGCTGCGTAAAACAAATGCCGGATAAGTTGGCGGTTCATTCCGCTGTGGCGACCCCGGATTAATAAAGGGACTAAGCCGAAAAGAAAATGAATGAATGAATGAGGTTTTTGATATAATTTAGCAAAAAGTAATTTGACATTTAATACATACACGTTTTATACGATGGCCAAAATAAACAACTTTTAATGTTGAATTGTAATGAATTGTAAATGAATTGTAAATGAGAAGAAATTACATTTAGACTTGCTAAACTGAATTCTTAACTTGCAATTGTTTAATTCTCTCGATAAAATGTTTATATACTGTAACTGTATGTATCAGGGCTGCTCAATATCTTTTCAGCATCGATACCGCAATGTTGATATGGATTCGCAATACTCACAATGCAGGATCTGCAATGTCAAGTTCAGCTTGTTTTTTCATCCCTCAGGAAATTTGAGTGGAACTACAGCTGACCTGGAGCTAGATTGTTAGGTGACTGTGAAGTTTAACTTTACTAATAGAGTGAAAGAGTGCTTGTTTGATACCACCCTTTAAAATATAAGAGGTTGTTGCAAGGTTGTTGCAGTTTCGCTGGCCACACAATGGATGGAAACACAATGAAGAGATACAATACTAGTTTCAACTCATTATCTGCATTACACGGTATATTTACAGTGATTAAAAATCTTCAAGACAGGACTTTCTGTATGAAATTTGTACAGAAATTATGCTAAAATGAAGGAGAAAGTCAGTTTAATGGTGAAGGAATTGATTGAATATGCTCATTGATTGGAGGTTTGCGAAGAAACGTCATGCTACTTTGTAAAATTATGCTAAAATTATGTTGTAGTATTTTTAAAATACAACATACAGTATTTTATTTTGACACATTTGTGGAAGTTGTATTATTTTGTATGTATTATTTTGATTGACGTAAAACTGAGGTATTTGGTATTTTATTTTAAAATACATTTCAAAGTATTTTTTCTTTGTACTTTTATACAATGAAGACTATGCAGATTTATTTGCTTACATTTGATTATTCAACAACTCGAATACAAAAGTACAACTAAACTTATGCAGTTTATCTGGCCTACAAAATTATCTCAATCAATATCAAATTCCATCTTTCAGATGAGACATTAAATCTCAGGATGTTCTACGAAAAAGAGTAGGGGTTTAACCCCGGCATCCTGGCCAGATCTGCCCACTGGCCTCTGTCCATCATGGCCTCCTAACCATCCCCATATTATAATTGGCTTCATCACTCTGTCTACTCTCCACCAATCAGCTGGTGTGTGGTGTGCGGTCTGGCACAAAATGGCTGCCGTTGTGTCATCCATGTGGATGCTGCACACGGGTGGTGGATGAAGAGATCTGTGTAAAGCAATTTAAGTGCCCAGAAAAGCGCTATATAAATGTAAGGAATTGTTATTAATATTATTATTATTATTATTATTATTATTACTATTATTATTATTATTTTTATTATTATTTTTATTATTAAATCATGAGTTCTTTCCAAATTGAACTATTCAAGTCATCTGGTGACATGATTATATTCATAGTGCAATAAATATCACAGAAACATTTAATATCGCAATGTCAGATTTTTCCAATATCGTGCAGCCCTAGTATGTATTAGTCAGAATGGACTTGGATGAATTAACTTAATTAAAATGCAGGGAAACACTAATTTTGCCTCACTAACGATTGCTTTTATTGAAGAACTTGCCGAAAAGCAATCTCAGATATTTTGTGAAAGCAGGCTAATTCTTTTAATATGGCAGTACTTTGTTATTAAAAGCATTGAAAGCAGGTTTAGGGCATGATGAGGTTTAGACCATTGATTTGTTCTGAGAGATGCTGTAACACCCCTTTTGAAAGTAAGACGTCTCTGCATACGCTTCACATTTATGAGAGCGAGTACTGCACACATCATTTTTTTGCATTTTGGCTTTGAGAAGCACGAACTCATCCACAACAAGAGCTTAAAAAGCCTCGCCAATAAACACCCATCCATCCTACTCTTCTGAAAACTGTTCACATAAACCCAGACGCACGTTCTGTTTAAGACATTATCATTTAATATGGAAACATACTGGATTAGATTATTTCTTTCTGTAAAAACAATGAGCTGGAAGCCCAGATGTGTGATATGCACTCGTAGCCCTATTAACTGAACTTTTATGTTTCAATAAAGCGTTGAGTGATGCGTGTTACACATCGAGCGGCTTTAAGACACACACTGTAAATCTGCATGACCTTTTGATGATTGACACATTTAGTGGGTGTATGCTAGCTGTCATGGAAACACTTTTGTTGTGATATAAAAACTTCACAGTCAAAATGGCGTGCAGAAAGTGAACGGTCCAGTATCTGCCGTGGTGTGACATTTACAGTGCTTAACATGTCAAACAAACTAAACACTGGCACTACAGCATTTCAGCGCATCAGGCGGGACGCAACATGCATTTAGCACATAGTTTCAGTTACTTTTTCTCACTAAGTAATAACTTGCACGTTATAAACTCGTCATGAATTTGTAATAGCATTTGTAACGTTCTTTTTTCTGAACTTTGAGTTTATATCACGTGAGCTTACTTGGTTTGAATTTTGAGTGTTCATCTTTCATTTTTATCTGAATTCTGATTTTGCATCTCACAATTCTTCTGTGAATTCTGCTTACAGCTCTTAACAGCACTAACTCTCTGAATTCTGAGCTTCTGACATGGGGCTGGCTTCTGACTTATGATTTCAATTCTGTTTTATATATAACTAAATTCGAATGTAACTTATCCATCCATTTGAATGTTCAGGTAGTCAAAATCTTGGGTTCAAAATGGTCTTAAAGCTATTGAAATAAATTCAAATGTTAAATTTAAGTCACACACAGAATGGTATGGAGTGAAATGTTTGCATAACCACTCGTGGCCTTAATCACAATAGTCGAAAAAAACAAAAAACAAATTGAATCAAATTTTGGAGAAATATAATGCAATAGAAAATAAAAGCAAATATAAAATATTTAAAGTCTTTTGATGACACAGGAGTATGACAATTTTAAGTACAAATCTGAATCTGATTCAGATTGTAATAAAACACACACACACACACACACACACAAACACACACAAACACACGCACACACACGCACAGACACACACACACACATATATATATATATATACATATATAGGGGAGTGCGTGGCACAAAGTAACATAGGGTAAAAAAGGGCTAATCAAGGCATTCTTCCGAGGTTTTCATCACAGTGTCGGCAGGCCAATTATTGAAAAAGTGTGGCAAAATTTAGATGAGAATCATAGGAGAAACCATTTTTGCATCATAAAAATATTTTTTATTACAGTCAGTGTTTTTTTATTTTAAAATATTCTGTGGAAGTAAATCTTATATTGTTGTGATTACCGTATTCTAAATGATGGAACCATTTTGAAAGATGTAAAAAGCACAGTGATTGTGGCCAGTTTTGAGAAATGCACACTGTTAGACACCAATTAAACAAACAAAATCTTTTTTTGAATTTCGAGTGTAGAGTTGAGAACTTTTTTAAAAAAAGATGTATTTTTAATACTATTGTTTTTTATGGAAGAAATAAAGTTGATTGCTAATAATGTAAAAAAATGCATCATATAATAATGGATAACAATGAAAATAAATCCAAACGTGTTTATCCAATAGATAAATAAATAATAATGCTGTGCTATGTGGAATAAATAAATAAATAAATTGACTTAAGTACTGAGGAAATATATACTATTTAAAGTAAACTCAATTTAAATTAATTGTGTGAAATCTGACTTTAAGCATGTGTTACAACTAACCCTCTGTCTGTTACAACTTGTCCCGCAGGTGGGGTAAATAGTAACATTTTTACAATAGTAACAAAACCAAAGAGTGTTACTTTGTGCCCGCTCTCCCTTATACATATTTACTGTATATACAGTGGATATGGAAAGTATTCAGACCCCCTTAAATTTGTGTCAGTGTCACAACAAATGGTCTGAATAATTAGGATCATATCATATTTCAGTTTTTTTTTTAAATAAATCTGTAAAAATGTCAACAATGTGTTTTTCTGTCAATAATGGGGAAAAAAATTAACTTAAATGCTTTTACCAAAGGGCTGCAATATAACAAATAGTGAAACATTTATATATAAAATGAACTGTTCTCAAATATATCCAGTATGGTTTAAATGCAATATGCAATCACAACTGGATTTAAATTTTAATATTTGATCATCTTTGCTCTACGCAGTGAGTCATTGTCCTTGTTATTGTTACTGCTGCTGCAATCCAAAAACATCATACAGTATAACCTACTCTTCCTTTTCTCATTTGCTTCAATTACTTAGCTGCTTTTCAGTGTAAACTAATGTCTCTCCATTTTCAGCTCACTTAGTGCTGTGAAAGTAGATTAACCCGTAGCCAAAAGGAAACAGATGTGCACCTCAGAACAAAAGGTCTGAGGCCATGCCTTTTCTACATGTGTCTTTACGTATTTGATGTATGATCGAGGGGAAAAAAAACCTTCCGCCAACCACTGACCATTAAGGTATCTTGTTTTTGCATGTGGGAGAATTCGAAGTGTGAATGTGTTTACTGAGTACAATATGTATGAGTGCCGGGTCCACAACAATGCTGTGATTTAATGAGTACAAGAGGGGGGAAAAAAGGAGAGACGTGGGGGTCAAACTAATCGCATCAAACACTCACTTCATATTTCATCTTTTGTTTTAACTGTTGGCATAGAGACGATTGCTGCTCAAATAGCTTATTTTCTTTCCTCTTGTTCTGCTTTAGGACTACAGATGATGAGGTCACAGCTGGAAATGAATGAAACAGACTGAGAGACATTGATAAGTGAAAGGACACACAGTTCTGTTTAACCAATCTTTCTCGGTCAGCCCTTTCTCAGCTGCATGTGGAGGCCATTGCTTGTTATTTATCTGACTAAAGCTCCGTAGGTAGGGGTTAAAGGTATTTGCTGAACTTCATGCTTTAATGGTTTACTTGTGTAGATTTTACAGGACTAATGCTGACCATATACACGACTCAATTGCTGGATCGCTGTTGCTTTTTACACAAAAATGTGGTCTCGATATATGTTATATTACAAATATTTTCTCATGACTTGAATTCACAGTGAACAGTTTATTCAGTATTTTCAGTCATCAGTTATTTCAAAGGCTTTAGGATTTTTTTACAACCTAGATATTTCGATGAGTTCTATCTTTTTGGAGCCATTTTTTGTATGCCACTGTTCCTTTAACATTTACATTTATCACATACATTTATCAATTTACTGAAAGCTTACAAATGAGGATATAAATACACACGTAACCCACCGGTCCTACTGCGCCCAACTTGCTCTAAGCTGAGATCGAATCGGCATTTCTTTGTGTGGAAGTCGGTTGCTCTAACAAGAAGGCTAAAGACCATGGCCTCTAGCGTCTGTTGCTAGAGCACCTTTAGAGGTGAGAGGAGTGGAGGTTTATCTGCATACCTGTAGCACTTTACTAGCTGGCCTCCATTACACTCACTCCCCTAAACCTCACTCTCATCCTGGACGAGCCCATACATGTAACCCACCGGTCTAACTGCACCCAAGCTGGTCTGAGCTGGGATCGAAATGGCAATTTATTGTAAGGAGTCAGTTGCTCTAACAAGGAGGCTAAAGACCATGGCCTCTAGCGTGTGTCGTGGAGCATCTTTTGAGGTCAGAGGAGGGAGGTTTACCTGCATTTAGGGCTGTGGAATATGGACAAAATAATATTTTATTGACTTTTTGAACGAATATTGTGATTGCGATTTTATTTGCGATTTTTGCAACTGTTTTTGCTTTTTCAAACAAGCTACATACATGCATTATAAATGTATTCAGTGCACAAGAAGTGCATAATAAAACATTTCACAATGAAATAACATAGTATTAATTTTAATAAATGAAACAGTTTTAAATACAATTTTACTGCAGACAACATAAATTAGGATGAACTAACCTCAACTCTAGTTAAAAACATACTGTACACAGTAGTAATAACTGCTTGATAAACAAAACTGTAATAAATTGTCTTAAAAACAGACGACATGAAAAAATAAGGTTGAACTAACCTCAACTCCAGTCGTAACAATAAATAAAAACTAACGTAAATCAAAACCACCTATTCGGTTCTGCCGCTCAACTTCGTCGTGCGTGGAGTGAGCTCTGATTGGTTTACATCTTTCTCTCGCTCAGCTTAGCTGTAATTACCTGGTGTGCTGCGTCAGCTCTGATTGGTTAACATATTAAAATCAAGTGCACAAGAACGTGAACAAAAATCGAATTAAATTTATAGATAAAATTGCAGCCTTACGCCATTTAGAAACTGCATGTGCTTAAATCGCATTTTTTTTTTTTTTGCAATTACGGTTAATTGCACAGCCCTACCTACACGGCGCTTCACTAGCTGGCCTACATTCACCCCCCTTAACCTCACTCCTATCCCGGACGAGCCCCCACATGTAACCCACCGATCTTACTGCAACCATCTCCGTCTGAGCTGGGATCGAAACGGCGATTCTTTGTATGGGAGTCAGTTGCTCTAACAAGAAGGTTAAAGACCATGGCCTCTAGCGCCTGTTGCTGAAGCACATTTTGTGGTCAGAGACGTGAGGTTTACCTGCATAGCACTTGGCTAGCTAGCCTCTGTTATATACATACATATATACATACACAGAGACACATTTTATACTGTAAAAACCACCTGTTACAGTATGTTGCCTTACCCCACCCCTACTCCTAAACCCAACTCTTAAAGCAAACCTGTGGCAAATGTTTAATGTCAAAAGACCCTGTTAAATATGATTTTTAAGCACTGTGAATTCCAAGGACACAAGGCATGTCTTTGTAAACCAGCTTAATAGCATACACCTAGGTCAGGGATCACTAATCTCGGTCCTGGAGGACCGGTGTCCCTGCAGGGTTTAGCTCCAACAGGTCTCAAAACACCTGCCTGGATATTTCAAGTATACCAAGTGAGAGCTTGATTAGCTTGTTCAGGTGTGTTTGATTAGGGTTGGAGCCAAAATCTGCAGGACACCGGACCTCCAGGAACAAGTTTGGTGATCCCTGACCTAGGTCATACCTATGTCAATGTTCAATTTTGTGTCCTCGTAAACTACATAAACAAGTATACACACAGGTTTGTCTTTGTGAATTGTGGGGACATTGCATAGGTTTCCATTGTTTTTATAATGTACAAACTGTATTTTTATTGCCTTACCCCAAACCTACACATTGCAGCAAACTGTGTACAGTTTTACTTTTTGAAAAAGCTTTTTCTGTATGATTTATAAACCTTTTAAAATGAGGACATGAGTAATGTCCTCATAATTAACCATAATTATTACAATAGACTTTCAATACACAAACACACAAAGAAAAGAGTTTCCCAGAGATGGGTTGCAGCTGCAAGGGCATCCGCTACGTAAAAACAAATGCTGGATAAGTTGGCGGATCATTCCGCTGTGGCGACCCCGGATTAATAAAGGGACTAAGCCGACACGAAAACGAATTAATGAATGAACAAAGAAAAGAGGTTTTCTCTTACAGGTTGTTTGTTAAGCCCACCCAGAATGTTTTCCAGAGACATGGAGCGTTTTTAAGAAAGTGTCTGGTGCATATGGAGAAGTTTAATACTATAGTTTGATACTAGAATACAGCATCTTATATAACAGGAAGAGATAACATACAGTACAGTAATCTAGATTGAAAACTACAAATCAATGGAATTTGGAATATAAAAAAGGAAAGTGAGAAAATTGTGCAAAAGAATAACAACAACAACGGTTAGAGCTTTGAACATAAAATCCTTTGATCTCACAACCACATCCCGACAATGCAAAATTCCCTTCAGTGTGCTCATAGCCTAATTCATGAGCAGTCGTAATGCAAGTCACAATAAGGCCTTTGTTTGACTGTGATGATCAGCACAGCCAATAAATTTGCTCCAGTGACAATGGTTTAAACACATTATAAATCAAGCAAGGTGAAACCGAGCTCTCATCTCTGGTGTATGCAGTCAGTTTACCGCTGGCTCCAGCTAAAAGGTTTGCGTCAGTAATGCTGCCAATGTCACTTTGAGTCCTGTCACAAATCCTCTATTCAGCAGAGCAACTCTTACCTTGTTATAGTATCCCGATACCATAGTTACTCTGGATTCACACCACTGCCAAAAGAGCCACCTGCGTTTCAGAAGGATGGTACTGGAGGGAGAGAAAAAAAAAAAAAAAACACTTGCAATTGCCCTTTAATAAGGGTTTTACATTTTAAAAGGTTATGTGCAAAGTAATATACCAATGAAAATCTTTTAATATGCTTATTAAAAGCAGAATAGGCAGCATATTTCATAGTAGCTTGACATTAAATAGATGTCGGATTTGAACATGAAGTGTAGCGTTGAAAGCAGGAGAGGAAGGATTTTCTCCAGCTGCTCAGGGAACAGGATCCATCATGCCGGTACTATTTTCTAAACCAAAACAATAGCCCCATTCTCAAGGCAAGGAAATCACAAGGGTTTCTGCCAATGATATCATACTTAGTTTGTAAGTAAACTTCCGTGGTTTGCCATACCCATGTTCAGTGAATGCCATAAGTTCGAGAAACATCTGACAAACTCGATCATGTCTACAAAGAGCATGTTTTATTTTTATCTTTAAAGTATTTTTAAACATTTCATTAATCATCCTATAAAGAGACGTATTTATTAAATCGTCAGCTTAGTATTGTAAGGTTCTATGCGTTCTGAATGATTCTGAGATATTGAGCTTCAAAGTTTTTGCATTCCATAGCAAACAGTACATGTGTAACATTTATTTTTTAAATAAAAAGTCTTAAAATGTAAATAACTTATAAAAAAACATCCCATAACGTAAACAAGTTGTCAATTAATAAGAATATGTCAATAACTCAATTTTGACAGAAATGTCAGATAGAACCTTATAATTCTAAGGCGACAAAATGGCATACAAGTGAGACTTCAGTGTCATAAAAGTGCCATTATTTCCAATGTAGCACAAACTGGCTTAGGTCACAAAACAGCAGAGCGTCATAATAGGCAATCCAACAACAACATAAATACACACAAAATAGCTTTTGTTGGTTATTAAAAGTTCAACCAAAAGTGTACACTTGCTGTTAATTTACTCACTATTCAATCCCCATTATCAATAGAAAATTAACCATTGCAAACTTTCTTGATTCTATTAAAAACTCCCACAGGAAAAAAAAATCATTATGCCTTTTGTTAGTAAATCCTGACTGTAGGTTTGAGGGAAAAAAAGGTACTGGAAGGCACAAATTGTTTAATCAGGTCCTATATTTACAGTTATATTTTAAATATACACATAAAACTAGTATTCTTTTCCAAATAAACATCCCCTGGGACTTAAAGTCATTTACTGTTTATAGTCTTCATTTAATGTGCGTCTATTATTACATTTTTACCCATCAAAGTCTTCTGCAGAGTAGTCATTAATTAAAGTTCATTGGCTTTTTAACAAACTTACAAAAATATGTAATAAAAAATAAATAAATGTAAATAATTGCAAATATCATACAACCATTGATGACGTGTTGCAAAACAGATAAAAAGAAATTGTTTTTATTTCATTTTTAAAATAAAGAAATAAAACGTGTTCATATTGCTTTCTTATCATGCCATCATTCAACCACTCCCTCCACCCAAAACATCATGTACCAACAATGTCTGGCTTCACAGATTGAACACAATGCTTTTGGGTTGTCAGAGCAGCATTTGAGATGGAGGGAGTGAACTACAATCACAAATGCCGACATCATGTGGCACTGCGTCATATAAAAGTGACTAAAGCACTTGAGTAAGTACTTAAAGTGGAATGACAGAAATGACATTACAGTACATTCATATACCACTAGAAGTAAAATGTACATACCTCATGTTCACCCAAACACAACTGGATCTGATTCAAACAACCAGACATGTAAAAGCTTATAAAAAAATACATCAACAATAATTAGAAAATAAGATAACTTAATGAACAATAATATATAAATATGGACTAAAATCCCTGAAAATTAATATCAGTGGTCAGGTGTTTCATCAGAAAAAAACTAAGTCACCTTTGGCATTTAACGTACATAAATAAATACTTAAAAAGTGCAGCACTGCAGTAAAGGGATAGAATGAAAATTCATTTACTCATCCTTCACTTGTTCCAAACCCGTGTGAGTTTATTTCTTCTATTGGACACAAAAGAAAACATACAGCCATTGACTTTGTATTTTTGTTTCCACTATGGATGCCAACATAGACTATAAAAGATGTTTGTTATTTGAAGGTTAAACAAATGAGGACTGTAACAGATATGGACGTAGTATCTGTGACAACACCCATAGGTTTATGAAGACAGCAAATGAAGCTATAAGTGGGTGTGGCCAACTGGCCCCATTTTGTTTATGCGTCAGGCCACTGACTGTGTAAAGCCACAGAAAACAAAACAAAAATAAGATGTATATGCAGAGTTCAGCAGCTAATAAGCTGGAATCAGCTAAAGTGACAGCAACCAGTGAGACCTAGCTGTCACTTAAGTGGCCACGCCCTTACTTATATAGACTTAATATAACTAATATAAACTAAACGGATGAGTTATAAAATAATTCGCCCTCTCACAGTTGTCATGAAAGGTTAATAATAGCTATACAAACCAAAATTGTTCTTTGTATCTGACTGTAAACACCTTTTTTCTGCTGTAAAGTTGGCCATTTTAACAGTGGGCTTGATTGAAATGTGCTCTATTATGGATGGAGACAGGACTAGCAGAATTTCAATGAATTGCAGTTTCAGTTACTTCCATATTAGCTTCATGAGAGCGGGAGGTTGCTGTTTGGGTGCCAATGGCTACTGTTTTCCAACATTCTTCAGAATATCCTGTTTTGTGTTCTTCACAAGAAAGAAATTCATAAAAAGATTAGAACCCCTTGAGTGAATGAATGCTGAGTAAATGTTCATTTTGGGTTAACCATCCCTTTACAAGTGTTACAGTTAATGCTACAACAAATTCATAGTGAAATGCACTGTAATTCATGAAAATTACATAAGTATATGATTCATATAGCGGCTTAATTCGTATTCATATAAGGCCCAAGTCCAAGGCTTCACAACCAAACTTTACCAGCGATTCTGATTGGAGACATTCTATCAAATGCATTCATCTGCAACTTTATGCAATATGGGCTGATAAGAATGACCAATGACAACCAGTATTAGACGATTTACCCAACCAAAAGTCAGGCAGCAGATCCTCATTGCTGATGTTCAGTGGTGTTTGCATAGGCTACATCAGTTTTTATCTGATCCTACCAAATCAGCTTATCTTCAAGCGTTTTAATATAGAAGCAAGGCAGAGCGAGTGCCCGATGTGTCCTGACGTCTCTGTGGTGTATAGTGTTCTCTACGCCAGCGGGGTTCCTATTCTGGAACTGGGCTTAGCGTCTTCAATATTTCTCTTTTTACCTGTATGTTTGCGTTTCGCCGCTCTAGGACTCTCCTCTGGGGGAATGGCTGGTTCGCCGCTTTCTCGGGTCATGAACACTGATGGATTGTGGTACAGCATCTCAAACCTCTGCTCTGCTGCTTTACGGGCAGCTGTTTTCCTCTTGGTCCGGGGCTGAGGGGAAGGCGCAGCGTGGCCGGCTGCTGAGGAGGGCAAAGTGCACTGAAGCATGGAGGAGTAGCTGGAGGAGGCAGCAGTAGAAGTGGTGGTGGTGGGAAGCTGAGCTCCAGCCAGGGCTGCGCTGCCAAGCCGAGCCATCGCTACAGGGATCTCCTCCAGAGACTCTGCAGAGTCAGAATGATACTCAGCAGGGGGACCAGCGGCTTGTACGGGGGCAAGAGGAGGGAGAGAGGCCCGCAGGGGGAATGCTGGGAAGGGTAAGCGTTGGCCAAGAGAAGAGGACACAGTGGCGGCAGCTACAGAGGACTCTATTTGTGTAAAGCACAGACACAAATCACACAGGTAACTACTCAAACACTGGTTCATCAATACAGACCACGGACAACAGACACCCATCATTTATGAAAGCAAATTTCCACCACAAACTACACTGTAAAAACATGTCATGACAAAAGGTCAAGACAACAACTGTTTTTATATTGCTTTAAATTATTTCAATTATAATCAGGTTTCAGATAACTCAAGCTATGCAAAGTTTAACTGTCTATTTTAGACAGTTTGATTAACACAAATTGAGATGACTACTGGTTAAAAGTGTATTTGATTCAACTGAATAATTGAAGGCAGCAAGAATTTCTTGTACAGTGTAGCTCTGGCCAATGGTAATTATGTGATTGTTAATTATAATAAAACACAATGCAACAGTTATATATTCTGACACGAGCTGGCTCTTAATTTATTCATTCATTCATTTTCTTTTCGGCTAAGTCCCTTTATTAATCCGGGGTCGCCACAGCGGAATCAACCGCCAACTTATCCAGCATATTTTTTACACAGCGGATGCCCTTCCAGCCGCAACCCATCTCTGGGAAACATCCATACACACACATTCCCACTCATACGCTATGGACAATTTAGTCTACCCAATTCACCTGTACCGCATGTCTTTGGACTGTGGGGGAAACCGGAGCACCCGGAGGAAACCCACGCAACCACGGGGAGAACATGCAAACTCCACACAGAAAGGCCAACTGACCCAGCTGGGGCTCGAACCAGCGACCTTCTTGCTGTGAGGCGAACGTGCTACTCACTACGCCACCGTGGCGCTGTTCTTAATTTATATACATTTTAATTTTCACAATTTCAGCAGTCACAATTTTACCTCACTGTATAGTCATAATTTCTCATAATCACTGTCAAAATAGACCAAATGAGAACAATACTGTGAATTTCAACTACAAAAATCAAAATAATGAGATATACACACAGTTAAGGTAAAAACAATATTGACGATCGAGTGACTTAACATGCTTCTTTTTGTGTCATCATAAGAGCTTGTCATCTTATGAGGCAGAAATTGGCTTCAATAAATCTTAGATGAAACATTTGAACAAGACACAGAGGCGGTTAAAGACAGCAGAACTGTCCAATATAACCACCAGTGAACAAAGCACTGGAAGCTAAAAGCTAATTATACATCAAATATACAATGAAAGACTCTATAATCAGGTTTTAAGTGTCATACTGCAGTAAAGAAGTTACTTCACTCTAAAGCAAACAGGGTGTTGTTCAATGATCCAGATCTACCACACTGTTTAATATTATAACGTAGCAACGTCTTCCATAACGTACTAATCTCCTAAAGCAGTGACACACTGTTAGGATTAGTCCACTTTCTATCTTGGTTTTGGTGTTCAGCATGTTAAATTCAGCAATACTGCATCTGTTGCAAACATAAATATGTAAATTCACCATTTACTTTCACTATACTTTACTCTCATTTCAATTCTGATCTGGAAATGACTTAAAGCATGTCACTGCATTCAATTATTTAGTTGAATTTCTTGTGTGTAAGCAGCTTTGTAGTCTTTGTAGACTACTTTTGTTTAAATGTTAACTGTTCATTACAGTCATGAGTGGATTGAGTAAATGTGTCTTACCCTGCTCAGCTGAAGTCTTCTGCAGGCCTCTTGTGGTGCTGGTGTCAATGGACATGTCACCGTTAACCTCTGCTGCAAGTTTGCGCACTTTCCTCTTTTTCTTCTGCGGAAATAAATGAACTTTCATGAGTGGAAGATCATGGTCGTGTAATAACGTCCTGAATTTATTCTAAAATAATTTTTTGTCTCTGCACTGAAAAAAAAAAACAAGTCAGAATTGGTTCAAAATAAATAATAAATTGAAGTTTTCCATCAGTAAATGTCATGTATGGAATTAAGTTAAAACATTGTGTACTTTTTACTTCATCATTTCAAGTCAAGTCGGCTTTATTGTCATTTCAACAAACGTACAGTGCAGTACACAGTGAAACGAAACCATGTTTCTTCAAGACCAAGGTGCTACATCAAGAACATAAATTGACAACATAACACAGGACTGTGCACTACTATAAAAATTTAGAGACTGAAATAGATTAAGATAAACTAAAATAAAACTAAATTAAAATAAGAATAAGAGTGCAAAGTGCTGTTTGTGCAACTTTTAGTGCAAATAAGACAGGACAGACAAGACAGGACAAGAACCAGAAATGCCGAGCAGTACACTACAGATGTTAAATACAGGATCAGATAGAAATACTGTTTATATTTGTGATATAGACAGTTTGTGATGTTTACTTTACAATACTATGTTTCAAGTAAAATTGTACCCTTTTTGTTTGTAAGTTTTATTCAAAGAATAAAAGAAAGTGTATGCTTTACCTAAAAACTAATCTAATTAAATTAAATTTGGCAACACCACTATCAGAAAGTTGAGTAAGGTTTACTTAATTGTCTTACTTTGGTATTTCCTCACAGAATCATTGTAAAATAGATCTACAATTTGAAAGTTTCATTATTAAAAGCTTGCATTTTTTTCTAGCCTTAACTAAATTTTGTATTATAGATATTAGATTTGTTTTTCTGTAGACTTTACTGTAATGTTTATGGTTGCAGTGTGTGAGTGCCAGTGGTCACCTGTGTGTGTTTGTGAGGGTGAGGTGATGCTTTTTGCTCGGTTAAGACAGAAGGGAGGTGTTCTTCTTCATCCATATGCTCAGATGGGCCTCTGATCCGGCCATTGCCATAACGCCTGCAGAGAGAGAGACACACATTAATCAAAAGACATTATACCTAGACAACAAATCTTAATTCATTTAAAAATTCACATCAGATGTTATACAATAGACTTTTTTATTTAAATAAAAATATGTCCCGTCACCTATGATAGTTTGAAGACTATTGCAAACATTTCCCAAAAGCACTGAAATGACACATTATTCAAAATGGCTATAATAAATTATATATCTTATGAGATTATTTTTTAAATCTTACAAATAATGTGATGTTATTATCGCTATGCAAATTTAAGACGTGTCCAAATTTACAGGTTGTATCTTTCAAATTCTGAGAGAGTTGAGATGGGATCGTGAAACACCCACAAGTCGGGACACCTAAAGCACAATAGTAACATAAGCAGCAGTAACATATAGAAAAGATGATTTTGAAAATGACCTTGTTCCATTCATGTACACTTCAAAAAGTATAAACTTCAAATCATATCTTAGTAAGTGCTTGTATTTTAACAGTTGTATCCTTAGAGAAAATTGAAAGAAGTAATGCAAAACCTCCATTTAAAAGTAATTATGCCTTTCTCTAAAAATATAAAAATTTTATGAGAACATTTTGAACACATGTTGCTTCTGCACTCAGACATGTTGAAGCCGAAATCGTTCTGGGGGCCCAAAAATCATTCCTTGAATTCTTCAACCTCAAGATCAGTTTTTAATTATATACTGTTTTCTGTTGATAAATGAACTATGCTAAAATTATTTTTCACAATGTGCTTTGGCTTTAGTTGCTTTTAATATATATAAAAAAAATCTAATTTAGCTAATTTCATCATGAAATGTCAATTTCATGTCAATAAATGTGTGTTTTTTGCTCTTTAATGTAGCGTGACAGAGCTGTCGGAGGTTCAGCTTAAGCGGCACATAACAACACGAAACAAACATGAATGAATGTTAAAAGCTGTGTTAAAACAAACATTACAAATTATTGAATGCGCCACGTCTCGTGTAAATCACTCAATCAATCTGTCAGCCACATAAATATGTCAAAACCATTCGTCAACAATGTCACGTAAAATTCCATTTTACCATTCAATGACCATAAATTGTTAGCCAGCTAGAAAAAAAACGAACCCTATAGAAATAAGCATTTGGTGAACCGCATACCTTTACATTCATTACATTTCTACTTCATTATTCAACATATGCTTGATGAGATGAAAATACATTTTTTATAACCGCTTGGAGCAAGACTTAATTCACCTGTCTGGCAAGTGTTTGTCATGTTCTGACAGTAAAGTTGTTTAAAGCCACAATTATGTATTTGGTTACTAAAAAAAACTCAGGAGCAAAAATGTGCCTCTAAATGAGATTTGACATTTATTGTGATAATTATTGCTTCTGACTGATGAAAGGTTTTATTATGATTCGTTTTATTTCTAGGCCATGCAGCTCTAGCTCTGATACACTGACTGATCAGACCTGACCCTAACTTCACAATTTGTAAAATATTAGATGAGCAGACCCAACACACGGCTTTAGAGGGGCATTATTAAATTCCAGCAGTAATATTTTACAGCATTTATAGTTACAAGCTCTTTAAACTTTTATTAAACATCTCATATAAACCCTGCAGGCCTTTATCTTCAAAGCATCATTACTGTTTTAAATAAAAATAAAAATAAACATCATAAATAACAACTGTTTGTGATGGATATTACAATTTAACAGTGAGGCCTTTAAACATATTAAAAACCTGCAAATTTATTGGAAACAATTCTGCCACTATTACAGTAATATGAATGTCTGTTTTGTAATCTCCATTACGAAACACTGTTAACACTGGCTGTTTCTTATTATGTAACCGAAAACATGAGCAAAACAGATCCTGCTTCTACAGAACTGCTCCAGTTAGGATTAGCTACAGGTTTAACATCTAACAAACACTTGCTTCCCAATTGAAAAAAGCTTAGCAAAATAAGGATTATTGCAACATGCATACTTTTGTATAAGGAACCAATGGATTAGTGTCTCCAGATATAAAAACCTATTAAAAGAAAACTTCTGTAATCTTCAACTGATCCTCTAGCTCACATTTCAACCATCAAACAAAAGCATTGATATCCTTCCTTCCCTCCCAGCAGAGTTCTCACAGCACTGACATGATACCATAATTGGCTAATAAAAAAAATGAGCTTACTTGTATTTTTTTGAGTCACCATCAATCACTCCCTTAAGCCACTATTAGAACAAAATGTGCAGAGTTTGGCTGGATAGCAGCCAATAAAGTGAGCATGCTTTAGGGGAGAGAAAGACTAGCTGTGTGTGAACGGGAGATTGTTTTTCTATACACTGATTTCAATAAGAGACATTTAATCACTTTCCTGCCCTTACAATGACTTGTTTGGCCCAATAGCACTGTCGATCAAAGACTGCAAGCTGATTTATTATTATTAGTAGCACTTTTTAATTTGCTTGTGATTCTTCTGCTTAATTTTGGTGGAAACTGTGAAGCATTTTTTAGATCCTTTCAAAGTTCAAAACAGCAGCATTTATTTAAAATAAAATACTTAAAAAAGTAATCCAAATCAAAGACTATAGAATGCACAAGACATGGCACTCGTATAGTTTTGAATGGGGAAATGTGTATGCGGTGAATGAAACCCCGCCTACTAGTACAGCAGCCAATCAGCGATCGCTATAGACTGCCGTTTCTCCAGGGGAGGAGCTCGGATCAGACGTTTCATACAGATTACAAATCTCAGCGAATACTTGCTTCACAGACATAAAAAATATATCAAAATAAAGCTTGAAATCTGTACTTTTAAATGAACCAACTATACAATACGTAAAAAAAAGAAGTTTTTTTTTGTTTTGTAATATGTATGAAACCGATGAGAGGTACAGTGTGTCCAAATGCACATCACACGACAGCAGCAGCTACTCAAATACCCACAAACTTGTAAACATAGAGTTGCTGTCATTTTAGGATGTAATTCGCATTCAAGACCAAGTTGTGGATTACTTCAGAAGACCAGTGTGACCTGACGAAGCATAATCCAGAGGATAATAATGTGTAGAACGGCCATAGGTAGGTGTCACGATCTCGTTCTTTTTGAGTGCGCATGCGCATTAGCTCGGGCAACCTGGAAAAAAGTGCCAATTTTGTTTGATTTGAACGTTTAGACCAAAACTTATAAGACAGTTGTTGTTTAATTTATATTGGTGATTCCAAATATGTGATGTAATCGTAAGCTTGGCAAACAGTTTTGGAGAATTTGATACAGACAAAATGCCCGAGCATACTGCCTGAGAGGTGTTTCAACGATGGTCGCAGAGTATGACTTGCCTTAAAGAGACTTTGTCTTAAAATTGTTTGTTAAATTAATTAACAAAAAACAACATATAACAAAACAAAACTAACAATTTGAACTGTCCATGTTTCATTTTGACATATAATTTAGTGAAATTGATGTAAAGCATTACACAATCTCACAAGAAAAAAAATCTTTTTCCCAATGGTGCTTGAAAACCTACTGATGTTTTTAAGCATTTAATTAGCTTGCAAAACTTACGCTGCTCCTTCTTGGGAAGTCATGGCATTTGGATCTTCTACTTCCATCTCAGGGTTGGTGTAGCCGAGTGTCCCACTGTAACTGACCTGCTGCTGCAGCAAAATATTATAAAAGAGAAACAAATAAATAATTAAATAAAATTAAGGACAATGAGAAAGCATACATATCATTAGTGATATTGATGAGTGGTCTAGAAACATAACTTGCTAAACTAACAAAAACAAACAATGAGTGGGGGAGGGACAAAAAAAATTGGATAATAAATAATATGATAAACAATAAAAATTATTGACTTACACTATATTAAAACATAATGCCAGCAGTAGTTTTATGAATGAATAAACCTATATGAACCAAATCTTCAATTACATATAGACATTCATTAGAGCAACACAACCTGTCATTCAACAAATCCTCAAAAATCCAAGGATATGTGCGTGCAATGTATGTGTGTCTTATGGGTGTGGGTACTGAAGGCACATGTGTGCTTGTGTATGTGGCAACGTGCAAGATGAAATAGCAGCCCTGCCCACCACAACACTTCAAACAGGGAGCCAACACAAACAGTTTGTCAAAAACAGTGAAGTCACATTCACAGCTCTCAAAGCTCTCATGAGGTGTAGCTACTACTGAGTTAAGACTGGGGTCAACTTACATAACCTTACATAAAAACAGCTTGTTTAGGTAAGGGGTTGTTGCAAAATTGCACATGATTAGAATTGTATAGCTGTTTTTTTCTGTTGAAAAAAAGTGAAAAAAGTCTCTTGTACACACCATGGTTGCAGCTTTTTAAAATCAAAATATAGTAAAAAAAAAATAGGATTTGAAATATGAATACATTTTAAATAAAGGTTATAAAGGAAGCCTTTATTTGATCAAAAATACATTAAACACACTTATACTGTGAAATACTATGAAAATGTATTTTAAAACAATTTATTTTGTGCAACACAAAGCTGAATTTCAGCTGTCATCCCTCCAGTCTACACTTGATCACATGACACAGACATCATTCATGTATGCTAATTTGGACTTCAAGACACTGAACTTATTATTGTGTTTAAATACTTATTTTGCTTCATAGATTTTGTTTCAGTTATGAATAAAAACAGAAAATTTGAACCATCACTTTTGATCAAATTAATGCACCCTTGCTAAAAAATAAATTATATATATAATTATTATTTTACATTTCTCATATTTAAAGAACAGTGCCAACAGTCGATCAAAGCTGAGTCAAGCTTCCCTCAGAAAACACATCATGTGCCCTGTAGCAGGAAGTGAACTCATGGTGTGTGCTCATTTCCTTCAGCTCAGTGTGAGCTCATGTGCCGCCCCTGTGAGGATTTGGCAGTAGGCTGCTGGAGACGTTTTCCTGGGAATGTGTTAATTGCTCTAAGAAGCAACTGCATGGATGATTTAGTCTCCATGCTAGGTTGTTTTAACAATTTGGTTGTTACAACAACTAGGTTGCCATGAGCTTGCCACCCTGATGATTATGTATGTAGGCAACACTTGCTGCATATTCAGCATAGAAATACAGTAAACCAGGCTTCGTAGCGAATCTGACAGATTTGTACCAAAAAAATTCAGATGCTAAAAATATATATATATTAAAAAAAACAATATAAAATAGGAATTAGTATATCTACATAGAGTACATACATTATAATTCAATGTTTCATATTTTTTTTAAATGTACAGTAACAACCAAAGCAGCATTTATTTTACTAAAATAAATGTTTTAGTATTAGAACATGGTAGAAACATAAAAAAAAAAATATTACTATGTTAAAATAATTTAAAACATTTAATTATGGATGGCAAAAGTTTACAACAGCATGACCCGAGCCTTCATAAACCCTAACATGCTAATTTGGTGCTCGATATGAATCATTTGGTGCTTCAATTTATTTTTAGTGTTGACATTTTTAATAAACATATTTAATGTTTTTTTTTTATTATTAATTTGTTTGTAGAACCTTGTTTTTTGTTTTCAGGATTCCCTGATGAATACAAATTTCAAAAGAACAGCAGATGTTTATATTGTACAATGAATATTTTAATCTTTTATAAAACATGTCTATTTTCTCTTACTTAATTTTACTGACACCAAACACTTGGATTTAACTAACAGCTGTTCTACGCTTCAATACAAAATTAGCAAATCATCAACAAAATTCATACTATAAGTACACAAAAATAACAGCTGTACGAATCTATACTGATTTTAAAGCCATATCAACAAAAAAGTACAATCTGATCATTAATTTATCTGCCAAATTAATTTTTTGGTTTATCTGAAAATTTAATATAACATAATAATTTAACATATATTTTTTATTTTGCACACACACAAATGTGTTGATATTGTGAATCAAAGTGCAATTAATTAACCATTTTAGCTGTTGTAAAACATGTTTGTGTTGTACCTTGATTAGATTCATCTTGGGAACCCCAGAGTCATTCTCCAGAGGAGGCTTCCTGGAATCTCTGGACTCTTGTCGATGCCGCTGTCGCACAATATACTCATACGTGCTGAGTCTGTTCCACACTGAAAGAGAGAATGACACGAAATATTTAACATCCCTAGCACCTAAAAACATCACACCACTCATAACATCACTTAAGACAGGAATCTCATTAACATAACAATTATTTAAAAACTGAACTTTACTAGATGTGGATCCTTATCATATATAAAGATGTGTTTTTTTCTGAATGGCTTTCCAAAGTAAATTTAAAAGATCTGAACTAAATTATACTTCTACTGTATTTGCTAGTAATGCCCCCTTGTGGCACACAGTGAGATGGCATTTATAAACAAGGGCTTATTATGATGAACATTTCCTTTTTTTTCTCATTGCTTCTATTACTTATTTGATTCAATAGCAAGCCAGAAGCTCCACTGCAAGCCCACATAGAAAATGTTTAATTATAATAACAATCACGGGAAACATCAAATAACCTCAGAAGCAGAGACTGAATGATCACAGGATGACTGTCATTATAGGAAAATTAACTGATCTTGCCTGTGGTGCTTTGTTGTCATGGTAACCAAGGCTGGCCCTAAGCTACACAGAAGTGTCTAAGCTGAACAGAGGCATATGGCAGAAACTGTTTCAAATTAAAACTGTTTATGCAGAAGTATTAAGACACGAGCCCCAAACCAACCACTGGTACCCTTACTCCATCTTTGCTTGAAAATGTTAGACAATGATTTTCCTTTCCAGTGATGTTAGAACTAAATCAATAATTAAAATAAAAATATCTAAATAGTATGCTATTATAAATAGTACACTAATAATAATATATATATATATATTTATTCATGGTCTCAATGGCTTACAATAAGGAAAAGGAGCACTATGGGGAAGACATCTGCATCACATTCCACAGTTCAAAAGCTGCAGGGAGTTAATAGTTTCCTACAGTAAAAACAACTTCAAAGATAACAAAGATAATGATATGCACATACATGCCTATTTTTGTTCAAAGTCTGTTGCATTCATTTTCTTATTAAGAATGTGAGTGCACATTATAATAAGGGGAGCCCGCAGTGTTTATCTTTTGGCTAAATTTGAAAGCCAAATGAATTGAATACTATTCTATTGAATACTATTCAACAAAAAAAAAATGCAATAACAAAATAATTCAACAGAAAAAAAATGCAATAATTTTAAACCATTAACCATTTTAAATTGCAAACCTATAAAAGTTTTTTAACATTCTATTTAAAGAACCATAAAATGTCTTTTTTTAAGCAGCACAACTATTTTCAATGATTATAATAAGATGAAATTCAAATTCAAAGCCAATCAGAATATTAAATTGATTTCTGAAGGTTGTGCAAAACTGGCTGGAGTAATGGCTGCTGAAAATTTAGGATTTGCTATCCTCCTTTTTTAAATACATCAAGAAAGAATAATATAATTTTGGTCACACTTTATTTTGATGGTCCGTTTACATTGCATCTACATGACAACTAATTCACATTAGATTATAAGTAGACTGTTAGGTAGGGGTTAGGGTTAGTGTAAGTTGACATGTACTTGCAAAGTTTTTTATAGTCAGTTAAATGTCTGCTGAATGTCAGTATCAACAGATATTAAGCAGACAGTCTACTAATTCTCAAATGGACCATCGAAATAAAGTGTTAGCATAATTTTAAATTGTAATATTAGTGCAGTTTTACTGTATTTTGGTCAGATAAATGACTTATTTTAAAAACGTGATTTCAAACATTACTAATGATAGAAGAGTGAACTCACTGAGGTATATGTGGAAGCAGAGTAAATGACCCAGCAGAAGTGCAGACAGCAGACCCAGGGCAATGGTGACTCCTGCTAGAGCAGGAATGGCTGGACCCGCTGTGGTGACTGGAGCCACCGGCAAAAACACAAACCACACCACAGATTCATTCCTTACTGCAGACAGAAAGAGAAATAAAGAGGATGAGAGCCTTGACCTAGGACGTGAAAATATATCTTTGAAAATGTATCAATTTCAGAATTCAAACACAGGCACAAAACGCCCCTTACCCTGTTGAAAGTGCTTGTCAGATCGAAGTTTTGATGGGTCCAGAAAGAACTCTATAAAAACATAACTAGCAATAACTACAACCAAAACAATCCCCAGCAGAGCAGAAATCACACTGTTGAGAAAGAGCCTGTTGTGGGAACAAAGTGAAAAAGAAATAACCAACACATTCTGATAGCTTGGGAAAGACTATAAAGACTCTTTTTTACTAGTCTGTGAAGATGACATTTCAAGCCACTTGTGCTGTATTAGCTTCATGCCATAAGAACTTGCTGGCTGAATATTTTCATTTAATGAAAAGACGTCTACTACACTGCAAGGTAAAAAAACACACATGGCTGATTCATTGGTCAGCATCCTAAATGTCTGCCAATGAAAATAAAGCTCACAAATGAAAAGAGTGTTTGTGTGTGAAGCTAAGCAACAGCACTTGATCTCATGATTGCTTTATGACTTCCACTTGACGAGAAAACATTACACGTGTCATAAAATCATGAAATGTGTCACACCAGCACACTGTATATGGTGACATACACAACAAGACGCTGTGTCTGAATATAATTTTTTTCAGCATAATCTGACACAGGAAAAAAAATTGCAGTATTAAAACATACATCCATAGGCTGTTATTCATGGAAACTACAGGATGTGATAAACAGACCCACACACCGACAAACAGAGAAGAGGAAGTAGTTTCTCACCAGTAGTTTCTGCTGCCCACACAATTGTTCAGCCATCGACAGTGGTGGTCAAAGCTTGCCACACACTTATTACACGCGCTACAGTGTTTGGATTTAGGGCCCCTGGGAAGAACAAATTAACA
>CAIGQQ010039163.1:6621243-6638945 GCA_903798035.1 Danio albolineatus
ACACAATGGTAGCTTGTTAATATTGGGTTTTCTTAAAGTTTCACAAAATTATCAGCTAAAATTTATTGCAGAAAGGATGACACGGTGGCTCAGGGGTTAGCATTGTCACCTCACAGCAAGAAGGTCGCTGATTCAAGTCCCAGCTGGGTGAGCATTTTCTCTGTGGAGTTTTCATGTTCTCCCCATGTGGGGTGGGTTTCCTCCGGTTGCTCTGGTTTCCCCCACAGTCCAGAAACATGCGGGTATAGGTGAATTGAAAAAGCTAAATTGGCCGTAGTGTATGAGTGTGAGAGTGTGTAGGTGTTTCCTAGTACTGGGTTGCAGCTGGAAGGGCATCCGCTGTGTAAAACATACACTGGATAAATTGGTGGTTCATTCCATTGTGGAGGGCACTGATGAATAAAGAGACTAAGCCGAAGTAATGAATGAATTTATTGCAGAAATAGCTGTACATACTGTACATTCATATAACAATGGCCACCGACTTGCAATCAACTTTGACTTATTTTGACATTTTAAATATTTCAAGATGCTTAAGTAAAGCATCCCATAGAAATAAAAACTATTAGAATTTTAAATACTGTATCTGAATCATTTCAAAGGTGCAGTGTAAGGAGTAGCTGATAAGTGAAGTTTTATAAACTAATTTCGAGAGGATCCCGTGCAGATGATTGCTCGCAGGTGGTTCCACATTATCCAATTTATGATTCACCAATCAGATGAGTCCTAAGCCACTATATATACCCTAAGTTCCACATCACAGCCATCTTCGTTTTGAAGAATCCCCCCTTCCACCCCTACTCCTCCTCCTTCATAGATGGGTGGCACGGTGGCCCAGTGGTTAGCACTGTCGCCTCACAGCAAGAACATCACTGGTTCTAGTCCTCACCAAGCCAGCTGACGTTTCTGTGTGGAGTTTACACATTCTCCCCGTGCTCACGTGGGTTTCCCCCGGGTTCCCTAGTTTCCTCCCACCGTCCAAAAACATGCAACTTCAGTTAATTGACTAATCCAAATCAGCACCATAGACATGATCCTAGTAAGTAGTTATCTTTTCATAGCGATCACTATCTGTTCATTAGCTACCCACAGGGGAGTTTTCGAGATCTACCTGAGCTCAAACTCTCCTCTCACCTTGCGAACGGGAGGGAGCCATGGGCTCGAGGATCTTATGAGCTCAGGGCTCTCTCCCGGGACAGCATGCCAAACAAGCTTTATAATCAATCATCAGCTAAGTGTGAACTCTTGAAACAATGATTCTCCTGACTCACTTTCACGGTTTGCATTAAATAACACAAACATTTGTTTTGAGTTTGAATTAGACCTTTCTCTGTTGCGTGTGAGGTTGTGTCCTCAAGCTGGTTGTGTCCTCAGAAACTCGATAAGCATAAGCATGGTTCTCTGTACATGTAATTTCCTTACTTCATATTAATTACCAGTCCAATGGAAGTCATCTGGGTTTCTGTTTTTTACCGGACAAGTGGAATCCAGATGTAGAAGCATAAGTCTGTATCCTCTGAGGGAAGCTTCCAAGAAGGGGGGTGGCGGGCGTTATTGGCCCGGTTGTGGTCTGGAATGAATCATTGGTTACTAAATAATTTTGGCGCACCATTTTTCAACAACGTTGTTCACTAAAAGCCTTAACGGAACAAGACCATCAGCCTGCACAGCTTATACCACAGAGAGGTTACATAACAGTTCAGCACATTTTCAAAAACCTGAATAGTCTTGGAGTTCTTTGTATGATCAGCAAATTTGATAAGGTGCTTCTGTGTTCTTCTATGACTGGAGTTTAGTCATCCTGCAATCAGACTTTGTACGAAGATCATAAAAATGCTGACCTCAACCTAGAACATAACGTTACAAATAATGACACGCCATGTACTGTACCGTACTATATTTACTTGTGTGTTTTGATATCGGATATGGTTGCCGACTTCCACAGATAGTCATCTGAGAGACAAGAAGAATGTGCTCCATTGGGAGAGAATTATGAAATTTTGCCTGTATACTGACAGCAGGATATCAAGTAGGACATTGGGCCTGTTTTGAAAACATTTCGGCAGCCTGGGGGGAAAATGGTTCAGTACAAGGAAAGTAGGGCAAGCCAGTGTAAACTAGACAAATGTGGACATCGCGTGGGCGCAGTGTTTTGTTGGGAATCCACGTTTTGGCAGTTAAACTGATAATCAAATAAGCGCTCAATCAGAAGTTCTGTACAACATGTCTCCTGTGAAACTGAAGTCACAGCAAAGCAGAACTGTCAGACAAACGTGCTTAATTCACCATAACAGACAGCATGGAATGACTGGCATTGCCTTAAAACCATAAGGCAGGCTTTTATCTCTTCCTCTGAGGAATGAAAACTCAGAACGAGAATTTTCCTCACACAAACACACAAAACTATTTTCAGTTTTGGCCCTATCTTCCCTCTGACATGCATGTGTCATAAAATGTCCAAGAAAAAAGGGGTCAAGCTGACAAAGTTCAGACAGGCACAGGAACAATGGTGGTTTTGTGAGTGTTCCTGGGTGTTTATCAGTGCGCGACTGCCTTCGTGTCCTGCTGGGCACATTCTGAGCCTGCTGTCACGAGTGCCACCAACATACAACAACATAACCGCAATCATCAGCCCTCCTCCACCACCATGCTGTGCTCTCTCTCTGTTCCATGTTTTGTTTTGTTTTCTCTCTTTTTCCTTCTCTCGAAATCTTTATCCCATTGTCTTCTTTTTTGCCTAGTCTGTTCTTTTTATCTCTCTTCTCCTGACATGTTTCCCACTCAGCTTCTGAAACAGATAATCAGAAAGAGACTGTACGGTACTTTGTGAAATGAGGTTCAGTACATTTCATGTCGAGGCTTGTGAATTGTGATGGCGCTCTCCATAAGGCCAAACAAAGAACACAAAGAAGCTTAGGGGCTTAGGGCTTCAGGATGACGTCTTGTGAACATTTTGTGAATGCATGTTTAAAGGCAAATATTATATTTTAAATGTGATGTATGGAAAGTTCCTGCAGGGTCAAGCATGCATATGACACTGTATACTTATTCTGGAGCAACAAATTAATGCTTCAGTCATACAGATCAGTTCAGATCTTCAGTAAAAAAAGTTCACATCATTATTTATTCATTTCTGTGTGAAAAATGTTGATCTGTAGTGACTTTCACAAGCTAAATCATGTAAAAGTTTAAACAAAATAATGGTGAGTAAAGACAAGCTTACAACAACCTGTTTTGTCTGAATTTTGCTGTAGCAGACAGATTTCCCACGTCTGAGTCAAAACCACTGGATTGCAGCCAAATCTGGGCTGATTGCATTCACTTTAACTTACATGGAGTTCAAACAGGTCAGTAATGTGATCTGAGCCTATTTCAAGCAATCACTGACAGTGATATTTGTGTCTTATAATATCCTTACTAGGGCGTCAAGGTGACGCAGCGGGTAGCGCTGTCACCCCACAGCAAGGAGGAAGCTGGTTTGAGCCTTGGCTGGATCAGTTGGCATTTCTATGGAGTTTGCATGTTCACGTGGGTTTCCTCCGGGTGCTCCAGTTTCCCCCACAAGTCCAAAGACGTGGTATAGGTGTATTGGGTAAACTAAATTGTCTGGCGTGTATGTGTGTGATTAAGTATGTATGGATGTTTCCCAGTGATGGGATGCAGCTGGAAGGGCATCCGCTGCATAAAACATATGCTGAAGAGGTTGGGGATTCATTCCGCTGCATGGGGCGACCTCAGATTAATAAAGGGACTAAGACGAAAAGAAAATGAATGAATGAATATCCTTACGTTATCTTGTAGTGTACATTATGTGATGCAATAACAGAACAAAACCAGATGTGCAGATGTGCAGATGATATACAGTGCAGATGATATACATTAAATGGAATTGATTTGTCTCCTGAATTTATTTAGGAAAACCATTTTTGAGAAGTTTAAAGTATATTATACACTGCCTGTCCAAAAAATTTCATTTAATTATTAAGCAGATAGAGTCTCCCATTGAATAATTACTGCATGGACGATTGTTTCAGCTATTAATGAGTTATTTAACCCTAACTGATGTAGAGAGTAGCCTCTCAATTTGTAAAAACATGAAGGCAACCTGTGGATGTTAATCAGTTTCAGAAGGGTCAAATTATTGATATGCATGAAGCAATGAAAACATCTAAGGAGATTGCTGAAACTATTAAACAGATCATTCAAAACTTTCAGTTTTGAGGAAGAAATGTAGTCAAAATCTTGAATGATCGATATTAGCAATAACTTAATGCCTCTCGCAATTAAATTGTTGAGAAAAAAAATTGTTTAACAGTGAACGTAAAGTTATTTTCACACAAAGAATGAGGTCAGTTGACCACCTGAACAAACTGAACGACTAAGTCATTACATTCATTCATTCATTTTCTTTTCGGCTTAGTCCCTTTATTAATCTGAGGTCACCACAGCGGAATGAACCGCCAACTTATCCAGCATTTGTTTTACACAGCGGATGCCCTTCCAGCTGCAACCCATCTCTGGGAAACATCCATACACACTCATTAACTACGAACAATTTTGCCTACCCAATTTACCTATACCACATGTCTTTGGACTTGTGGGGGAAACCGGAGCACCCGGAGGAAACCCACGCAACCACGGGGAGAACATGCAAACTCCACACAGAAATGCCAACTGACCCAGCCGAGGATCGAACCAGCGACCTTCTTGCTGTGAGGCGAACGTGCTACTCACTACGCCACCGTGGCGCCCTAAATCATTACGTCAATGGATATTTCTTTCTTGATGGCATGTCTATTGTGAGTTGGTGAAGAAGCACACAACAAGGCAGAACTGTGAGTGAAACCCCGGAGGGTGGATTTATTTACAAGCATGTAATAAAACAGGTAAGTGAAGTGATAAATGCTTAAGTGCATTGGGTATTCTCCAGGTCACAGTGTCCAGTGTTTTCTCTCGTGCCGATCGGTCATGGTGTATCATCTGGGGAACCAGATAAGCATCAGTGTAATGGAGTCATGGCACCCCTCCTGGGTCTCTGAGCCTCTCTTTTATGGGGTGACTTGATTAGTGTCAGTTGTGACCAATTGGTCCTAGGTGATGATCTCCAGGTGTTTCTGTTGTGTTGCCAGGGCGACGCTGATCTCTATGCGGGATTCCCATCACATCATATATGAAACATATTTGAAAACGTGAATTTTTAGACATGAATTTGCCACCACTGCGTCCAGATCCTAAGCTTATTGAGAATCTGACAATACATTTTGCTATAAATATTACATTTGACAGAACAGTAAGAAACCTGTCCTTGTAAGTCAGTTTATCTTTCAATAACTTGTCAGGTCTGTGCATTTTATTAAAAGTTGTGATCAATAAAAATGGTATTGTACTCAAAAATCAGTCCAAGGCACTCGAAAAAGGTGGAAAATATTAAAAAGCCTTTATTGACATGGCTAATCCAAAACCTAAGGGTTTCAGCAAAGAACTGCCTTCGTCAGGGTAACCCTGGACTGATGATTCCCTTCTGATGAATTCCTTACCCAAAGAGCAACGACAAAATTTTAAAGATACCCCTGAGCACTTTTTGTTTGTTTTTGGATGTTATTGTACTCATTTAAAATACAGTAGCTGATATTCATTGTACCCTTCATGCATGCACTTGTCAAGTCATCATATCTATGATTATCACTGTGTTTGGAAGTGCTGTTCTTCCCAAGTCGTCCTCGCTGCAACCTATGCATTATGTCATGCATATTGAAGTGCACATGTGCAATGTGATGTACTGAGTGTGTTCAAAACAATGATGCGCACAAGATGTCCATTACTTTAGTATATTGAAGTGCACATGTGCAATGTGATGTACTGAGTGTGTTTAAAACAATGATGCGCACTTTAGTCTGTAAACCTATTCTCTGTTTCACACTTCGGAGCTGAAGGTGGCGGTAATGCAACAAAATGCTGGATGCCAACCACTGTAAAAAAAAAAAAATTAAAATACAAGCAGAAGAAGAAGATGTCCATTACATGGTGGACGATGCAACCCGGATGTTTACTGTGATGGTTAAGTTTAGGGTTGAGGTAGGTGTGGACGTTAATAACACATTACATGTGAAATTTATTAAATAATGCAAGAACTCTTGCTTTTAGCAATAATTGCTCACGCATGCACGTTGACGTAATGGACAACCATTCTACATGCATTCTTTCATGAAAACAAAATACTACAGCAGAGTATGCTGTAAAGACGTGCTATGCAATTATTAATCACTCAGCCTCATGTCGTTCCAAGCCCCTGAGACCTTACATTCATTCATTTTCCTTTGACTTAGTCTCTATTTCAGAGGTTGCCACAGCAGAATGAACCGCCAACTTTTCCAGCATATGTTTTATGCAGCGGAAACCTCTTTTAGCCACAACCCAGTTTTGGGAAACACCCATACACTCTCATTTGCACACACACACACACACACACACACACACACACACACACACACACACACACACACACATATACTCATACACTATGGCCAACTTCGTTTATCCAATTCCCCTACATCGCATGTCTTTGGACTTGTGGGGGAAAACCAGAGCACCCGGAGGAAACCCACGCGAACACGGGGAGAACATGCAAACTCCACACAGAAAGGCCAACTGCCCCAGCCAGGTCACATCGACCTTCTTGCTGTGAGGTGACAGTGTTAACCACTAAGCCACTGTGCCACTGAGACCTTACAACTTAAGATATTATAAACAGAATCCAATAACTCCCTCACCCATAGACAGCAATGGTCCAGACTCCTTCAAAGTCCAGAAAAATACCACCAAAAGAGAGAAAACACTGCTTGTGAATGTGCACCCTGCACTGAGACAGAGGAGAAGAAACGTTTAAATGATGTCATTATTTTTGTTATTTTACAGATGAACAAAAATATTCTAGTTTCGTAAAATTCTTTTTTTATTTGTCTTTAGTACCTTACTGGACATTTCTCTCTATGGAGGCTTAGAGAGCTTTCGAGATTCATTTAAAATATATTAATTTGTGTTCCAAAGATATACTGTATTTTGCTGCCCAACCCTACTGTAAGTGTGAGTTTGCATAAAATTATGACAGAATTATCATTTTTGGCTACAGGTTTAAAATCTATTTAAGCACACTAAGACATGAACCTTGCTTTTGTAGAACTTCACTCAAAGGCAGCAGTTGGTTTTGTTTAAAAATGTTTCTAGCATGTCCACAAATAATTTTCGAGAGTTCACAGTGTTTGTGTGATTTTGTGGTCTGGAACCTCTGGATCTCTAACCAGGATCTTCCGAAACAACAAGCAACACATTTGCATCTCCAGTTTTCTATAGTGGTTTAAAAAGCTTGTCTCTTTTTGATTCTGTGGCTGGTGCATGTTACAGAGGCACTGTTGAATTTGAGTTGTGGCTCTTGCTGGCCTTGCTTAATCTCTGAGAATTTTCAACTGTGTGAAAAACCAGCTGTGGATCATATTTGTTTCAGTGTGAGAGCCTGGCCTGGGGAAATTGAGGACACACATACAAAAAAAAAAAAAAAAAAAAAAGAACTGCTGCTTATGGGAATACAGGACACAATCCTCCCATTCGGGTAAGTCTTGGAATTTACCTTAGATTCTATCTGGCATTAGAGAGGATGTTTGAATAGAACAGATTGTTGTTGATGCATAACTTGAGAGCAAAGGCATACAGGCGAAACTGATATGCCCCTAGGGAGCTGAGCCCTATTGAACTACATCCAAGATGTGCACTGTGAATGATACATTTGATGTTTTAAAAGTTTATGTCTGGGACTATGTAAACCATGCATCTTGACCATTAGTTGAAAGCAATGAAAAACTACACAACACACAAAATCAGTGCTTAGACCCTGTATAGTATTTTTGTTGAATTTTTGAACCCTGTACTTCATAGCAGACTGTTCCTAGCTGCTTTTGCGTATCTGCAAATGTTACATAAATGTTATCTTTAATAGCCTTGGATGGCGTGTAAATCTAAAGAGATTAGTATACTGTAACTGAATCTTAGGTTTTGGGAACAGTTAGCTCAGGGTCATGAAGCCTTACAGCTGTCTAGTGCTTATCATTCATCTGAGAGGGCTCTGTGTGCTTCTTTAGTGCAATTCACAAATGAACGCAAGAGATTGTCACACAAAATCATGTGCAAGAAAGACAACACAAACCTGGTCTTTTGTATGACGTGTCCCTGAGTCAGGCTGACCCAGACAAGACAGGCTCTAAATGTTCCCTCAAGCTCATTTTCCCTTGATTATATTTTTCTCTTCTTCAGAACATAACATACTGTAATGTTACTTTTCACACAAATGGTCAAAAAAGGCTTTTTAGGAGTTTGCATTTACTTGTAATTGACAAAGTTTAGGTGTATTTGGTGTGCTGTCCAGGGAGAGAGCTCTGAGCTGAGAGGACGGAGAGGGGTCTGAGAGCGCACTCACACTTTGATATCCGAACCGTGCCCAGGCCCGTTTCCTGGATTGTTTGAGAAGTGTGAGTGCTCTGAGTTAGGCTCAGGCGTGGTTCAGTTGACCCGCCCTGGCCTGGTTGGAAGAGGTGTACCAGAGCACGGTTTACTTGTGAGTGTAAGTGAGTTCACCTGCGTGGTCTCAGGCGTGTGAGTGCAAAGTGCACCTGAGCCCGAAACTGAAGACCAGACATGACTTTTAAGGGACTGTTTCATATGGATTTATTAATCATTCTTACTGTTCAATGAACATAAACTGTTGTAAGTTATTAAAGATGCAAACCCCTCACTGTGCGACAGCTGCACCTTTAGCAAACCTCCTAATTCCTGCAGCCTGAAGACTTCATGATTGTTTATGAGCGTCAATGGTGGCTGATCTGTTTGGTGAAATACTTGACTACATGTCACTGCATCCCAAACGACTAAAACGATGTAACTAAAGAAATATCCACTGTGCTGAGCGAGAGCGCTTCATAAACGGAACAGCGCATCATCAATGACGTAAGCGTGCTCAGGCTCGAATGCAATGTGAGTGCGGCCCGTCGAGGGAGAAGCGAGGGGGACAAGTGTGCTTCTGCAACTGGCAACTGTACATAGTGTGAGTATGCCCTGAGTGCAGTGTCCAGCCCTGTTCCTAAGAAGGAGAGAGATCTAGTAGTGGACACTGTACACTGCTGGATTATGCTGTGTTTCGCAGACGAAAATGAAGAGGTCGGGGAGTTGCAGAAGAAAGTGAAAGTGAACAGCTGACAGGGAAGGAGGGCAGTTAAGGAGGGGATTGGTAAATGAGGTACCGGATCAGATTTCATAGGTGCTAGATCTGGATTGTGCATTTTCTGGCATAAAAATTAAGCCCTGCAGTGGTCCAATGGCAACCAGACATCGGTACAAAGGGTAAGTGGCGAGAGCGAGAGCGGTCACTGCTGCGGCAGTGGTGCAGAAGGGGGTAAGGGCATTAGTTGGATGGAAAGAGGCATGGTTTTGGAAAGAAAATGTGTGAAATTATGAAAATTAAAAGTAGCCACCGGATCCATTTAGGGAGGCATGTCTATGCTTGGGACTGCTTCGGAGGTGAAAAAAAAATAGGAGGAAGAAATTAACAGTCCTCAGGCCTTGAGTTATAGGGGCAGGCAGCTTCATGCTTGTATGCCCACATGAAACAAAACCTGTAGAAGGGGTGTGGGAATTGTGGGCACTAGGGCTTGCATTGTTAGCAGGAGTTACAGGCTGGTATCTGGTTGATTTTGACATTTGGGAGAAAAAGGGGAATGATGTGACCTGGCACTATTAGCAGAGGTAGCCTGACTGCGACTGAAAGCAGAGCCGAGGCTATTTAGATTTTTTATTATTTCAGTTAAATGAACATAATGTAATGAAATGTCCTCTATTATGAAACCACATTTATCCCTGTGTTAATTCATTAATACATTTAAAAGTGCTGTTACTGGATATACACATAATTGGGATAAACACTCTTTCTCTTGCCTGCCTTGTTCTCCATGATACAGTTGGTGTGTTGCATTAGTATATTTGCCTCTTTTTTATGCCCAAGTACACAATAAACACTAGAGAAATAAAGATTAATTGAATTGAAGCAACCAATAAACACGTGACGTGCATGTGACTAATATTCGTACACACAGTCTTTACCTGGTTAATTTGCAATCAGCACGAGGGAAGAACAGGTTTGTTAATCCTTAATTTGACATGTCACAAAGCAGTGGAATTGTAGAATTGCTGGCAGTACTCAGGGCTGATTTACTGCTTAAATGGAAATGTACAATTGGGATTGGACTGAGCCTATTAGAGATGTGCTCATACTGTCATGGCGGCTTGTAGTGGCAAAGATCGGTGTTTGAGCGGCAGGGTGATGCTTGGTTGATCGGGCCTGGCGGCTGGTAAATTCAGAGTATGACTTAAGCCAGCTAAAGGCCTCTTCTGCGGCCTGATGGAGGATTGTCTTTGGTGCCTGGAGGTATGAGCAGCAGCAGTGCGGAGAGGCCAGTTGGTGAGGTTGAGGCGAAAGGTGCAGACTCTTGGTGTGTTCTGCAGAATGCTGATGCACTGGACCTCAAGGAATAATTCAGACTCAGACATATAACTGCAGCAATTGGATGTTCTAATGCTGAAGATCGAGAGCTAATGGGCTAGGACATAAAGTTTTATCTGAAGGGTTTGTTCCTGTACTAATTGAATAATAAGATGATTGCCAATGATGAATTAGCCTTGTCAATGATTGTCTTCGAAATTTGTTTATAGAACATGACTTTATATTTTACACTATTGGGACTATTGAATGCTTGATTCTGTTTGCTTGACAAACATTGTAAGGTTTGCAGTTATTATTATTTATGAAAATGCAGAGCTAGAGCATTTAACCACAATTAAGTGGTCAATTGATCATTTATCATGGACTGTTGAATTATTAGAAAATGTCAAGACATTTGTCAGGTTTCTTCCTTTCAGCTATTAAAAAATATTTGCTTTAGACACTTCCGGAAAGCAACATTACAGGTCATTTACATGGACCATATGAATCAGCTGCTCCACATTTCTTTTGACAGCTGTTTCAGCCACAATCGTAACTGTGTACTCCTTTCTTTTCAACCGTAGCATTTCTAAAAATGCCAGTTGTAGGCATTGTTGATCAGCAATAATTAGAAGTTTAATACTCACAATAAAAATAATAAGGTCATAAAACAAGACGTTTCTATAAAAAGAATACAAATAAAATAAAATTGTTGGGGCTGAACACAGCCCAGAAAATAATTGCACGATTGTTTTAATAGATTTTGTTGATTTTAATTTATATTTTCAGTTAAACCAAAAAAAGTTATGTAACAAAAAAGGTATATTTAATATTGTTTGAGTAAATAGCCCTTAAACAGATTTACAATCCAGTGCGGATCGTTCCATTTCAAAAAATCCCAAAACTGTGGAAAGATTTTGTTGTTTTTTTATGTTTAGGTGTACATTTTGAGAACAACATGGGATCAAAAGTATGTGTCTTTGTTTGAGCAATAGCACATGTACCCGAAACAACACCACTAAATTTGCATTTGTTTTATTTCTTACGTAAGATCTAAATTAGATTACTTCCCAGTATTTTATGGTGTAGCTGCTCTTTCTAGCCTTTACAGAAACCACAGGCAGTCAAGAGCCTGCTTTTAATCTGTACCTACACTGAGCAACAATAAACATAATATTTCTCACGCCAGCATAATAGTCTGGTTTAAAGAATCACTGTGTTTAATTTGCAAGCACGAGGCTGTTGTCGATGAGGAAAACAGAAGATATAAATAATTCTCTGGAAGACATTGAAATACAGTATCTTGCTTCTTTGAGTGTTGCATAAATACAGAGAGCTCTCTCATTCACAAGTATACATGAACATTTTACATCATCTTTTTCCATATCATTTAGTTTTTCCCTTTAACGTGGTCCACTTTTTGGACCAAAAACAGGCAGAAATTAGTAAATGATTGTCATTTTCTCTCTTTTTCTAACCAAATAAATTAAACAGAGTATTTTTCATCTGCTGCATTCTGAAGAATCCCTATACTTGAATCTAAAATGATTATTAAAAAATACTTTGTGTTAACAAACTATTTGTTTCTTTCTTTATTATTTTAAAGTAAAAATCAGAGGGAACTGACAGGAAAGTGAAGGCAAAGCAAGATGGACTAGTATTAGAGAACTGTATAGTTTAGCCTTTTCTTTCACAGCAAGATTTGCTGAGCTCAACTCCCTGCTCTCTGTGGTGGGTCTGCTGTCACCAAGGAAATCACTTTTTTTTCTTTTTTTTTTTTTTTGCAAATTAAACCATTCTTAGGTTCTTTCATCTCTGTTTCCCAACCATGTTTGTTGCATTATCCCAGTTTCCAGAATCCTACATCACAGATGGCCTCCTCTTTACTCATAAAGACAAAGCTGTGTGCTGGCAAGAATCACATTAGCAGTACCTGGCCTCTTGTTAACACAGTAATTATTGTTTTTATGTCCTTAAAAAGAGTATCTGGACAGCTATAATGAACACTTTGAACAAATATGTTTGATTGGGAGTCCAGCCAAGCCAGATTGCGCTGAGGTTGGTGTAATTGTTTCTTGTAAGCCTAATTAAAAGTTGCATGGGTATCTGGGTATGTAGAGTCTCCTTGATTAAATACAGTGTCTGGAAATGCAGCAGCGAACAGGCTTTTAGCGACAATAAACAAACTGCGGTTATGTGCCTACAGTATATGCTCAACTGGCTTTTCCATCCACAGGTTTAGAAACGCGACGTGCAGTTTCAGGATTTAAAAGTTTGTTCTTTCAGTGTAATTTAAAACTGTAACAATATGATGTTAGATAATGACACACGAAACCTCACCATTCCAGTTTGAGCCTAATTTAGGATAAGACATTAAGCACAAGGGAAAATGCAACCAAACACTCAGGTGATAATGGGAAATGTTGAGTAAGGAACAGCGAGTTCTTTGGCTTAGCATTGTGCTCGTGGTTCACGTGTAGATGTTCATGCACGTGCATGTATTGGTATCCGCCACACATTCATCTGCACACACATATACTCTCTGAAATAGACTGGACAAATGCTGAAAATTGGGCTTGATTCACTCCAGCCTTTAATTGAGTTCCATCCCTGTTTTGTCTGCATTTATTTATTTATGTAGCACTGTGACAGAAAGATCAGTTTTTGATTTAAGTGACGGTTAATATTATACAGATGTAAGTGTCTTGGGTAACAGAGTAACATCTGGTTCTAATTGCAGCAAGTGTCAAACAAGATTCAGCAAAAGTGTGTGACTGCAGTGATTTGTGAGGGGTCTGACAAGGTGTAGTTGGACAAATAGGGGACTTTTCTAAAATTAATGTAACATCCATGGAGCCTTGTATTAACATCTTGTCTCTGCCACTATTTGTCTTTATTCTTTGCTTTTTAGGCATAATTAACCGTAATTCTGAGTAGTAATATTACTCAGCTACATTAACGTATTTATAAATCATTATTATGACTACATGGCACTTTGTACACTTGGTATTAAGATGTGTTTTAGTTTAATGGATTACAAACAGACAAGCGAGACATATGTCTGGTGCTTTAATCCATCTGTTTTGTCTACTTTCAGCCACTTTCCTGATTTCTTTAAAGGACGGACAATGGATTTGTGTATGCATGGTCCCTTTCATACCTTTAACCCTATATTGACAAGTAATCTTGCTCTGTTTACATCTGAACATTAAAAGAGACCATGGAAAATGAGGTTTCTTCTCTGATAGCCACAAAGCAGTTTGTGTAGAACTGTGGTGTTGAAAATAAAACATTGCACTTTTTATACCGTTAACACAGTGATTCATATTAAACACATGATTTCAGATGACAAAGTAATATTGTGCTTTAATATTTACTATTGTTTAATAATGAGGCCTGTAGGGAGACGATGCAGAATGAATTAAATCACATTCATGTGTGCATTATACAAAAGCAATCTGGCTGAATGCATTTTTGACCTCTATTCTAAATGAATAAGTAGAGTTGAAGGTGTTGCACACGGGCAAATCAACAAATCTCATTATAAATCGTCCACAGAACCTGCAGCTTTTAAAAGAATTCAAGTTTCACCTCAACCCAATCCACAATACTATTCGTCAACAAGTGCTGTTGTTTTTAGGATGAAGGAGTAACATGCAGGCTTATTTGAAAAACTGGAGCTGAACGTGTAGCAAATGGACAAATCCACAAATCTTATTATACATCCACTTCAATATCTCCACCTACTATTCTTCAACAAGTGCTGTTGTTTTTGGGTTAAAGAGGCTTTAATGTTCTGCTTCAAGAACAAAAACCAGATCAGTCATCCACGGCTGTTTTCACATGTATGCTGCACCCTCCCCTCACACCCTTCTCTGTCTTGGGAGGACTTGTGAAAGCTATAACGGGACACCATATTGTCTGTGCCAAGAATGGAAATATCAGGCACTTAAAAGCTGAAAGGATATATCCAGATCTGTTTGGAGATAAGGATGCATGGCTTGGCATTCCAGTAAAACTCTGAGACAAAAATAGCTCATATCTATTTAATCAGAACTGGCAGGTCTTGACTAGCGTATGTGGTGCACAATATTTTGAGAAGAGATTAATCGGTATTTTTATCCGTATTGCAAGATGCTGTTGATTGAGGAGCCCTGTTGGTATGTGGTGTCATTGCTGCTTCACAAGAAAAAAAAAAAAAAAAGAAGCAGAAGAAGAAAAAAACTTGTTTCATTGCATAAAGTTCGTTGTAAGCTTAACATGATGTAAAGATTATAGATAAATGATGTTATGTTTACTTTTAGGTCAACCATTAATTGGGTCATGGTGTTACACTGTTATAGTCCAAGTTACGGTCTGTTATATAGTCTGGTCAGGCCACTAAAGAACTTTTACTGATAACATTTGATTGCTGCTATCAGTTTTAACAGTTTGCAACAATTCAAACAATCACACTTTCCTGTCTTATTTATGCCAATGTACTGTAAAGACATTCATTGGAAATACAGTAGAATACGGCCCAATCCTAATTCTATTTTTGCACACCTACCCCTTCCCCTTGGCCCTGGAAACAAAGTGTGAACGGGAAGGGCTTCACAATTTACTCCTAAAAAATGGGACAGCTCTACAGCACCTGCACACGTCATCATATGTCATCGCGATCTCTTGCTTCATATGAGATCTGACGATCGTGACTGCTACAGTTATTCCAGTTTTATTATTATATGGTATTTATCTTCAGGAAATCACTGAAGGAGTATAACACGTTATCATGATGATATAATGTGCCAATAAGACCGTGACTGTACTGTGCATTTACACTTTGGCCAAATTCATCTATGTAAACACACGAAAACAACATTAACATTATATCAGACACTGTAAGAAAGTAATTCCCAGTCCTTTTTTTTTTTTGACAGGGTATTTGAGTGTCATCGAGTGACAGAATGTTGTGGGACTGCTATACAGGAGTTATTATTATGGATTATAGCGAAATTTAGTGTTTTTTATTTTAGCGTTTTTTTTTTTTTTAAAGCATGATGGTAAAACACGAGTGCGGTTATGAATATATTAAAACGTAATAATGACAAAAAATAATAATTTGTGCATCTCCTGACTTCCGTGTGCAGCCATGCTGCTGTTGAAGCTGGTGTATTGTGGGAAATTTTCTTACCCCTTGGTTTCGAGTGTGGTCCAGGAAAATCTCAGTTGAAGGGGTATGTAGCCCTTGCCCTTAGCCCTACTATGGGGAAGGGCTAAAGAGAATTGGGACACCCCTACCCTTTCACGTTAATGCACAAAACGAGGGGTAGGGGTTAGGGGAAGGGCTAACGGGTAGAATTGGGATTGGGCCTACAGATGGTTGTCATAGCGTACGTTTAATTTTTGTAAGTTATTACTTTTTTTAGTGAAAGAAAATCTAATAATAATAACGCATTTTAAATGTAAAGGTTATGAAGATAATAACTTTTAAAAAATAGATATCTGCTTGTTAAGTCATGACGTATCAGTGACGTATGAAATACTGTTTCCAGGTCCAAGCCGCTACTTATTTGAAAATTACCACCTTTATGACCACTTATTAGTCATATCACGCACTAAAGTGAATTTTACATAAAATCATGGTGTGTCAGTCTGTGGCCTTGCTACTCAGAGACATCAATATTTTAACAATTTATAAAAAAATAATCACTTTCTGGCCATCTGATAATAGGAATGGATATACAGTTGAAGTCAGAATTATTAGCCCCCCCTTTGAATTTTGTTTTCTTTTTTTAATATTTCTCAAATTATGTTTAACAGAACAAGGAATTTTTTACAGTATGTCTGATAATGTTTTTTCTTCTGGAGAAAGTCTCATTTGTTTTATTTCGACTAGAATGAAAGCAGTTTTACATTTTTTTAAAAACATTTTAAGGTCAAAATTATTATTAGCCCCTTTAAGCAATTTTTTTTTTCAATAGTCTACAGAACAAACCATCGTTACACAATGGCTTGCCTAATTACCCTAACCTGCCTAGTTAACCTAATTACCCAGTTAAGCTTTTAAATATCGCTTTAAGCTGTAGAAGTGTCTTGAAAATACAATGACTTGCCTAATTACCCTAACCTGCCTAGTTAACCTAATTAACCCAGTTAAGCCTTTAAATGTCACTTTAAGCTGTATAGAAGTGTCTTGAAAAATATCTAGTCTAATATTATTTACTGTCATCATGGCAAAGATAAAGTAAATCAATTATTAGAGATGAGTTATTAAAACTATTATGTTATATATATTGCGATCGTAATTTTTGAAAGTATTACATCGCCTTGTAAATGTTTATTATTACATTTGTTGAGTCTCGCATACAGTTTGATATGACGCTTGGACCTGGAAGCTGCACATGTGACATCACACTTAACAAGTGGATAAGAATAATACAATATATTTTTTAGTCTTTAAATGTCAAACCCTTTGTAACCATCTGTAAAAGGCTTATGACAGACTTAAATATCACCCATTGAAAAAGGCATGTCAGAGGCTTCAGGCGAATACGTATTGACCTTAATTTCAGAAGTAAAATTGAATCATAATAATCAGCTAATTAGTCTTGTAAGACCAGAAAGCACTTTACAATTCAGATCCCATTGTGTGTTTGTGCATGAACTGTTGTTATGAACTGTGTATGTGTGTGTGAGTGTCAGGGGCGCCGCTAGCAATTTTGGGCCCCATGAAAAAATATGAGGACGGGCCCCCTACTACCAAGCTAGCTATCCAGACTCTTTCTCTGCAATGTAGTTATACTGACCTATGCATTTTATTATTGATTTTGTCCACTACTTATCAGTATTTAGTAAGAGAACGGCCATGACTGCAGCTAGCAGATGATTTATTGTTCAAATGTAAATGTAGTACAAAAACAGGAACAGCAATCAAATATTCACTGAAATTCTTACATTTCTAAACACACAAAACACCAGTGTGTCACTATTTAAATAACTGTACTGCAATAGTGTCTCATACAATGTGCAATACACTTTGATTGAGGATTTTGCAAGCAAGAAGGCCAGGTGTTTAGCACTTGGAATTTAAATTACTGTCAGGTTAATCAACAGACTGTTTCAAGTTTATTTATGTTGTTTATTTGGTTTGCAGTGTGCTGGAAATTTGCACTCTGTTATTATAAATATGTATTATAAA
>CAIGQQ010039163.1:6658945-6684602 GCA_903798035.1 Danio albolineatus
ATATTTGTCTTATTCAGGTCCTACTTAGATGTCAAGAACACCGCTTCACAGACAATGAGTTCAATCAGAATTTCTAAATTTGCTACATTTAACAAAAACAAGAGTTTATTCTCTGCACCATTAAAGCATTTTACAAGTACAAACCTTTCCAGTTTTATTTTTACAATCCAGTCAGGTGTTTATGTGTACGATGAAAGGATTAGTAAAGGTTTATCCCGCCCCTCTCTAACCAATTAATATTTTAATAGGTCAGGGCATTATTATTCCAAATGAGATGTTTACATGGAACACTTTTGTTCAATCCCAAACTTTAAAACCACAAGGTAGCACTTTATTTTACAGAACTGATTCTCATGTACATACTATACACTTACCATAGTCATTTCATAAACTATATCTAGGTCCCTAAACCTACCTGAACTTATTTTTAACCCATTACCTTATTTATGTACTCATACAGTATAAAATTAAGGCAACTGTCACTAACAAATTGGGTCTCTGTTATTTTGTCCACCCCTTTTTACCCACAAGAATTCCTTGAAATACAGAAAACAGAAGCCCTGATACATGCATCTTCAAACACTTTTTTTGTTAAAAAATAAATAAATAAACAAAACAAGCAAATCTTGCAGATGTTGCAAACAAAATAAATACTTACAGTACACTGTTAATTTGAACACTTTCTGAAATACATGCTTTTCTGTAAAGTAATGGCAGAAAATGTTCTGCTGAAGGTTTGGTCAGTGTGACAAGTTGCACAGCTCTCTATCGCCCCCCTTGGACAATCAGTGATACGATTAAGTAGGTCTATCTCTACTCTGACCTTGTATCTCAGATATGCAAAAGCATATCACTGTTTTGAGCATGCTTAGATCTGTTTCCCCTTTTATGCCTTAGTAGTATTTTTACCATATCTAAAGTACATAGCCACTCACATGTAATGGATAAACATAATATTACCTTATTAAGCATTCTGTACCTGTAATCATTTTCTAAAATGACCTCTGGTGGAAAACACTGAACCCATCTCAGTGATAAAGGGTTATTCCTGCTGCCAAAAGGCTTACATAAGAATGAGTATCATATGATATGATCACCATATGGTAATGCTGTGGAGCGTGTGTGGTGCAGGATTGACTGTTGGTGATACGGATGAATGGTAACATGTTCTATGACCTCCAAAGGTCATTAACCCCAAGGTCAAGGAACATTATGTTCAGCATCCAAGCAAGTATGTACAGAGAAGGCTTTAACTTCTGTATGGGCTCGGCTTAGAGATGAATAACGGGATTTAGAGTTTGTATTGTCTGAGCTGGATGGAGGAGGAGCTGTGTAATTTCTTCCTGCATACTGTACTGTCATGTGTAATTAAACAAACTGTGAGCTGTGAATAGCTTCTGTGGAAGGGAGGAAATTTAGAGATCAAGATATAGATACGGAAAACAAAACGGCAAAGAAACGTAAACACAGAGCCTATGGATGAGTTTTGCACACATTCAGAAGACAGATGTGTGTAAAATTCAGAACTAGGGTAAAGATGACATGAGGTTTCACACATAGTCATCAATATAAGATGAAACAACACACCTGATGTGAGAATGAGGTCAGAGCCCCCCTTCTTCCCTCAGTTCATCATTCCTTCTTTGATGCTTCTCCTTTTCTTAGTGTAAAGGTCAGATTCTTGCTTCGAGGATTTATAGTCCTGCTGATGTGTTTATTAAACAGCTCTTAGGGAAGCACAGGAGCGTGAATCTACAGGTGTCATCAAAACGTGAATTATCTTGACATGTATAGTTCTAAATAGCATTCTTCTTGGAGTCTTTTAGACAAAAACATCTGCATTCAGGAGACGAATCAGTGACCCTGTAAATGAGATCTTTTTCTCCTCGTTACAAACACCTTTCTCCACTTTTCGTCTGCCACCCACACTCTTTGTACTTTTTTGTTTTTCTTTTTGTAGGCCTGTGCATTCCTGTGAATGCATAAGTTTAGTGTTCTCTGAAAGGAACAGCAAATTAGACCTGCCGAGTTTATAATGCATACACAGCAATGCCAAAACACATCAAAAGGGCATTTCGAGGATTAATCATGAAGGAAACACATGAGTCACATGAGCCAAAGCAAAGCACACGTGCACATGCTGAAAAAACATACGTAGTACAACCACCCACAAATGTCTCCGTGTCTCACTGACACCTGCAATTCAAGTAAAGTGAGTTTTCCTATTTGCAACGCACGTTTCAAAGCAGCCATGCAACTCAGAGTGATATAAATACTGCATTTAGCAAATTCAGATATTTCCAAGGTTACACAGATATTCTTATATAGTTCCTTTCTTTTCTCATATTTATATAGAGGAAAGTTTCACAAATGATTGCAGAACCAAGAAAAAGCAGCAAAAGAGTGGAAAAGGCACGAAGAGCACATGCTTTGTTGGAAAGACGACAAACCTGTGTATGTTGTGGGGGCTGAGGGTAAGTGGGGGGTACAAGAAGTGTTGCAAAGCTTTGGCCATTGGGCTTTGATTACATCTGCTTGAGCAAAGTCCCTCCCCTCTCCTGCAGAGTACACTATATATACACACACGCAGTCAGACGGATCTGTTCACTAGCTCTTACTCTCCTACTCTGAGTTGGAACGTGTGAGATGTGTGTGAGCTTGAGATTGTAGGCAACCGAGCAGGCACATGGTTGCTCATTTGTAAGTGTGATCCCACTTGAGACCGAGACAGTGGCAGAGAGAGAAAAAGAAGGAAAGGTGCCAGTATCAGTACAAGTGAGACAGACAGACAGACAGACAGAAAACAAAAGAGAAAGCAGGCAGGGAGAGAAAGACTCCAAAGCATTTCCATCTCTAGTACAATGGAAGACTTTGCAGTGTCTTTCTGGATTTACATCGGCGTAATGTCTATCTTTGTTGGTGGAGCGGTGAAGAAGTTTCTGGCTTTCAATATCGGTGCCATGCCCTCAGTGGTGGCATGGCTGGGTGCCACTCTGCTGGTGGAGAGACTGTGTGCCCTGTGCATGCCTGCTGTGCTGGCAAGACTGGTCCTCTGTGTGTGCTGCTGGCTGTACTTCACGTGGGCCACCCCTAAACCCTCCCTGCCAGTTGAAGACAAAGCAGTCTTCATCACAGGTAAGCAAGAGCCAAAGCAAGAACAGAATGAAACAAATGATTATGTGTGTCATAGTACTTTTTTGTTTTCTTCTTTTGATCCGTGGCTGACTCAGAGGATCATTATGCACTGACCTGAAATGCACGTGAATTGATAAGCAGAGATTGTACAAACATCAGCTGGAGAATCTAGGTCATGACGGGTGTATTCCGGCTTGCAAAATTGCCACAATTATATTAGGATTGTTGTTATTTTGCTATTTAGCCATACAGTAACATTTAGAGGGTTAAAAAGAATGTGTTCCACCTGTACCGTGACTGAATTAGCTGCACACTTGTACACTCCTTGTCAGCACATGCTGTGTTTGCTATTTTACGGGAAGTTCCGTATTAATTGCTTTCCTGATTAGAATCACTTTTACCCTACATAACATCTCATGTTTGAGGACAGACTGTCTTGATCAAGAACATCTTGTGCGATGCTTTTAAAAGAATCATCTTTATCTTTTGACCATATCAAGTTCAAAAATAGGTGAAGTGTAATCTTACAATCATTCTCATACTACTGTAAGTTTGGTTTTAAAATGTGAGTGTTGTCTTGTGTTTTTGTTTGAGCACTTTATATAAGTAGACTTTTTTATGTGCTTTTGCTAATTGTTAAGTGTACAGAAAATGCATAAAAGTTCCTTAGCAAATATCTGAAATGAAAATTAGCTATATTTTTATTCCAGATCTCATTTAAGTAACATATATAATTTTGGTTTTACAGTTTTTTGGTCAAGTTAACAACCCTGAACTGGATGTAACGTTCAGCACTGTTTGATAATTAATCATTGCATGCATTCTGCTAGTCTTGTTCATCCGATGTGCGTATTAACCTCTATTGTGCCCTGCCGGCTGAACTAGAGTACTCAAGGATGGTTTATCTTTTTCTTAATTGGCTAAGCTAAGCTGATTCTAAGTTAAATGATCTTATGCAACAAAAATGCAGTGCAAGCCATAAATCAAATCAAAGAGCTGCTGTGTTGTACCTGCTAGCATTCTTACACATGACACCTATAACCCTCCACTTATACCGTTGTGCAATGTCTCTTTAAGTGCTCTTTGCAGCCTGCTGCAGTTGTAGTGCATTGCTTTAAAGGGATAGTTCACCTATAGTGATAGTTCAAAAACAAAACTCACCCTGATGTCATACAGGTTTGGAATAAGTTGAGTGTTTGTAAATGATGACAGAATCTTTGACAGAATGTCAAAATGTCAAATGATGAATGTCTGAACGATTGCTTGCTCCAAAAAACCTCTTTTGTTCACTGAGTGCAGACAAGCCAACTGTCCTCTAGAATAAAAGATTAATAAGCATGACAAACATAGGTGTAAATCAAATATAAAGCATTTTATGTGGGAATTTGGAGGATGGACAATTACATAAGCTCAATGTGAAAACAGTGCTTAGCGGAAAGTTCTCAACTGTGTGTGTTTACATGAGTCCGTGTGTAGAATTTGCAAACATCAGCTTATAAAAGAGTCCCTATATAACACTGTGGAATTGTTAGTTCAGACCCAGAGGAATAAAGGCAATTAAGTGTTGATTTATTTGACTGTTAAGCGGTTTTATAACTCCTGTTTAATCTGGATCATAAGCTCCTTCAGCAGCCGTGTACTTCATTTGAGCACGTATCGTTCAGTTCTGTAGTATGATTCCTTTATCCACTAAAGCCTAAAGCAGCCCAACACCTACTGTACAAACAATTGCTTGATTGCTAATTAGTCAAACTTTTCTGGAACTGTGAGTCAAATCATTAGGAGGGAAAACTTGGAGTTTCATAAAGTTTGAGTAACTCATATGTATTATATGTATCTGCTGTGTTATGGGCTTTTAGAAGGAAAACGTTTGTGTGCTCAAACGATTCACTCCTGTTAAAACAATATATTTGCATATGATATATTTTAGACAAACTGCACTATATGAATGCAAAAACCAACCATTAAGTAACATTTTAGAATGATTTTAATTAAAAAAATTAGCCCAACAGTAAATTTTTAACCAAATTTGGGTTGAAACAAATGTGTTATAAGTGTCTGTATTTTCTTTCAGTTGGATTCATGGAGTTGAGTTTAGTTTAGTTACATGTAGTTGATTATTCCAAGGCAGCTTATGACCATTGGATAGATGTGTGTTTCACAGAATAACTCATATGGGTTCCTTAAATCCCCCAAAGCTGTCTGCCGTCTATTGGCATGGTAACCAACAACCCAATCAACCTCCTCTTTTAATGCACGTACACAGACGCAGCGTGAGTTTCTCAGGTTGGCACAGAGCACACTGCTTGATTTTAGTTTTTGTCTGATTCTTCAGCTATTTCATCATTTTGAGTGGAGTGTGTTGTTGGTCGTCATCTTTTCTCAAGTTACCACTCTAAAAACATGAAGTCACTCTCATGCCAACAACCAAAAGAAAGTGGAAAACCTGTAAACCTCTTACAAAGGCAGCAGAAAGGCACAGTCAGGGCTTGAATTGCTGAGAGGCAGGGGGTTAAGGTTACAGAATTGGCTGACTGCACAACCTAAAGCCGTTAGTTTGGCTAGAGTCAAGCTGGAAAAACGCCTATAGACTGGAAGGCCGGTACACCATGTACATGTTAATGACTAACACTGGGAATATAATGTTAAAAGTGTAATGCTTGCTATGCCAGAACTCCCATCATGTGAACCTCTGTAATTCTGACTGCAAATAATCCTGTGGCATCTGTTTCTCAAAGAACACATCCTTCCTACATAATGAAGCCTAGTACTTTGATAAAAAAAGATGTTTATAATTAGGGAAGATTTCCACAAATTGGCCAATAAAATGAATATTGCACATATGTAAGTTCTGTGTATGTTTTATTTTCTTCCAGGAAGTTCCTTCTATTAACTTTGGTAAATGCTAGCTGAAACTTGTGTATGCACATGTTGGTACCTCTCTCTCTCTCTCTCTCGGTTTCACAATTGCCAATAAACCATGATGACTGAACTAAGCTGCGATTAACACCAGGTTCCAGCACCATGAAGGTGTGAACGTCTAGTGTTAAATAAACACACGCTCTTCATCTCTTGATCTGTCCACACTAACATTTGCCACTTTTCCCTCGCTGGAGCTATGGAGATTTGTCAGGATCAATCAGCGTACGCTTCTCTTAGAACCCCAAGACTTCTTTGAAATCTATGACGTCAACATGGATCTCTGAATGAGCTACTAAGTACCAAGTGGCATTAGTCTGTATGTGTTATGAAGGGCAGCAGAGAAATCTGATCGCTTAGCACGAGGCACGGTCATTGTGTTTACATGCTGAGGACAGCAGGAGGAAGCACTATTAATCCCACACCATTCAGACACCTGAACCCGAGCCCATCTATCATCAGCCGGCACATGCTTGAAAGCTCTTAAGTGAATGTGATGAAAGATGCATATAGATTATAGCTTACACAAATATTATATAAACACTCTGGCAACATGAAGAAACATAAATATGAGTACAGTAATTTAGTGATATGTTAAATAAAATAGAAAAATAATCCCCAAATTTATTTAAAACACTTACTTTTCATTTCAAGTCCCTGATCCAACAGAGTTTGCCACAGCGGAATAAATCATCAATTTTTAATGCCATTTGTTTTAAGTCACAGATGCCCTTCCTGCCGCAACCCAGCACTGACATTACACTAACTTGTGAACCCACAGTGCTGGTAAACACACTCTTGCATCTTTTGACTTTGGGGGAAACTGAAGCACCTGAAGGAAAACAGAAAACAAACAAACACAGGGAGAACATGCAAACTCCATAAAGACATGCCATCTAGCTCATTCAAGACTCGAACCAGTGATCTTTTTGCTGTGAGGCAACAGTGCTAACCACTTAGTAATAACTTAATAAGTGCCGCCCTTATTTAACAATTGGGTTACACTTTATTTTGATAGTCCGTTTGTTGAATTTAAGTTACATTGCATCTGCATGCCAACTAATTCTTATTAGATTATAAGTAGATTGTTAGGTTGGGGTTAGGTTAGGTTTAGGTTAGGATTAGGTAAGTTGACATGTACTTGCAAAGTTTTTTATAGTCAGTTAAATGTCTGTTGACTGTCTGTATCAACAGATATTCAAAAGACAGTCTACTAATTCTCAAATGGACCATCAAAATAAAGTGTTACCAACAAATGAATTCTCATTGGCTTATTTAATCAACAAGCATTTTTTGCAGATGCCACCTAAGCTGATATTTTCAGCCATGCAATGGCATAAAAATTTTAGCATAAGCAAATCTGTTCATCACCCTAACTGACTGGTATTTAGCTCTTTTTACTTCTTTTTTTTTTTTTTAACTGAGGCCATGGAAGTTCCACATATTGCTTCACTGATCAGCACTCGCTGCCAGTACCGACTGTCCTCCAAGCCCTGTGCGCTTCAGTGCTATCACATGTGTTTGGGGGGGTTCAGAAGTGGCTCATCAGGGCTCTGGCAGGCCTCTTCCTTACCCAATGTCCCTGGAGCAACTCCAGAATGCAGACCAATTGAGTGTGAGATGAGAAATGCTAGACCCAAAGTGTCTAATAATACTCATATCAATGTTACATAACAACACACGGTTAGTATTTGAAGGCAAATACAGGGAAGAGGCACCTGTGGCACTCTGGCCATGCCTAGTAAGCCAAGCCAGGTGAAAGGTTAAGCAGATAAAGAAGGTTTAAGTGTAGCATCAAGGGGACAAAGTTCAGAGAAAACGCACTTGGCACAGATACAAAGCATCAACAGTATAATTGTTTTTTTTTTCCTTAATTTTTTTTTATTGGGGTGTCCACAGTGGTTGCCTTGACTCTGTGCACCAATGCCTGGTTTGAACAGTCAACAATGTCCTACCCACCAGCAGCAGAAGAAGCATAGAGACTAAAAGTAAATAAGATGCACAGGAGGCACATTTTAGTAATTAGTAACTTAGTTACTTTTTAAGGAAAAGAATGTGAAAGAATTATGTTATGTTATTTATAGTGCTGGGCAAAGATTACCTGCGCGATTAATCGCATTCAAAATAAAAGGTCGTTTTGACATAATATGTGTACTGTGTACAATATATTTATTATCTACTGTATATATAAATACACACATGCATGCATATGTTTGAGAAAATGTTTATTTAGATTTGAAATATATATGTATATGATATGAATTCTATATACATTTTAAATATTTACGTAACAAAACTGTTTTGTGTAGTTTTGTTTCTGTGTATGTGTGTGTATCACATATACATATTAAATGTATATTATGAACACACAAATGTTATGTCAAAACAAACTTTTATTTTGGATGTGATTAATTGTGATAAATCTTTGCCAAGCACTAGTTATTTAGCAAGTTACATGTTACAAAAGGCTTAAGATTTAAAAGTGAATTTACCCAAAAATGTTTATTGAGACCAAGTCTTAGGTAATCTGATACTTTTCTCCCCATTGGGTCTTTTCTGCAATAAAATCTGAATATACAGAATTCAATGCATACCTCCTACATGCACATTTATCTGAACAATGTCATCATTTACTATTGAAAATATTATTAAAGTCTGTTTACTCTGTTGTTAGCGTCCACATGCCAAGACTCTCCCTTCTGCAGGCTCTGCATGTTTATTGTGGAATACTTTGAGTATCTACGTTGGATAACACGTTGACAAAGAGAAAGCACAGTTAGTGCACTGACAGATATGTTCGTGTCCTCAAAGGACCTCGAGATAACATTTGCTCTAAATTGTAGAGGTGTGACTGTGTTTGTGTGTGTTTGCCCTCCCTGTACACTGAGTAACTGCTGTTATCATAACTAGTGTATAATTGTTAGACTCACATCCACAAATTAGAGGTGAAAAGTGGGGCCACTGACCTCTGGACGAAGTGTGATATGCTTGAGTTGTTCTGTAAAAAATATCCCAACAGGCATCAATGGGTTATGATTTTATGAGTATTATTCTTATTGCTTTAGTTTTACAACGTTGACTTCCCTGCCAAACAAAAGAGACACAAAATGCAATAAGTTTAGCTTGGATGGAAACAAAATTCCTAACGCTCATTTTAAAAAGTACAACTATTATGAGAACTGGCACTTTCAGAAAACCTTCGTTTCTAAAGCTCAGCGGTTTAATTATGTTGTAAATCTCACACAGAGAGAAATGCATCTCCACCACATATCTACTCATGTCACTTTTGTTTCCAGAACCTGTAGTTTACTGCAATGAATTTACAAAAAAAAAAAAAAAAAGCTTGAAAATTGGGTAGAAAAGCAAAAGTCTGCTATTACTCTATACCTTTTGTCTTTTTATACATTCTTCTGTGACTTGAGGGTAAAGTTCCTTTGGGTTTACATATTATCTGTAATGACCCTCATAAAAATCAGATGTTAGATTTCTTTATTAACATATTGTGCACATTGTGTGTGTGCAATCTCAAAATCTATCAAAATCATGTGCGTGCATTGTATGAACACTTTGTTTTGTTGAGACCTTTTTTGCATTTATAACATTTTAGCAGCACAGCTCCAAACCACAACGCCCCCCAGGACCATAAGGACAGTGTCCTCAAATCAAAGGACACCAACCCCAATATCTATATAAGGGTGATTCATGTTTCAGAGATTGCTGTGTCATGTGACTTCATGTGGGGTGACTTTATATAATTGTGCTTTAATTTTGTTTCCTGTTGCCGTTCTGGTTTTGTTGTACCTTTATTGATGTTCAGAGGTCAGTGTAGTGAGATTATGGATCAACAGTGCTGACAGTGATTCCTTCCTGGTTTTCAGTCTCCTTTAACTGGCTGAAGGTTCTTGAATTTATTTAAAACAACTATTATGGTATTGATAATATCACTGTGGTGTTGTTGCATGAAATGCGATTTAAGTGTAATTACTGGCAAATGTTGCTAGAATCTGAATATTTAGAAAGAGGCAGTGTTTTGATTGTAGTACAGTATGTTGGCATAACATTCTTATTTTCCTTTCCCTGTCTGTGTAGGTTGTGATTCAGGTTTTGGTAATGCTACTGCAAAGAAGTTGGATGCAATGGGATTCGAAGTGTTTGCGACCGTGCTCAACCTAGAAGGAGAGGGAGCCAAGCATTTGCGCAAAGTCTGTTCATCACGCCTTACCCTCCTGCAAGTAGACATCACCCAGCCTCAGCAGGTACAGCAAGCCCTGCTCGACACCAAGGCCAAACTTGGCATAAGAGGTGAGGATTTACTGTTATACCAGAACAGAAAACGCACACACACAAAGATTGATAAGAAAATATGTGATAAGATCTCTTTAAGTACGATTTTGAATTGCAAGGAAACAAGACATGTCCTTGTAAACCATAGTACAACTAGGTTATCACAGGGATTTTTGATTACCCTGAATAAACATTTACAAGGTTTCCAGGTTTGTGGTTTCCAATAACATTTCAGTCGAGCCAAATCTTGGAAACATGCTATCAACAAAGCACCACATTGATTTTTCTTAAAAGTAGGTCACACAAAGCAGTTCATTTGTTCTTGATTGGCAAACCCCTGTCAGTGATGTTAATTTTACAGGACATTTGGTGTAGTCAATTGCCTATGTGTGTATAGTGTTTAAGCATTTTGTGTGTTTGTGCTTGACCAACAGGAATGTCTAATCTCAAAGAAAGTGTTTGGGAGAAGAAGGGGAAGGGGTGGAAGGGTGGTGTATAATTTGGCTGGACATCAAGGGAATGTTTTGTTTTTAAACATTATACACACCACAGCGCCAGGTGCTTTGTGGACCAATCGGAAAACAACAAAAATATTTCTATGCTGCCTTTTTAAAACACAAAGTCAAGGTTCAGTCTGTCACTTTTTGGGAGAGAGAGAGAGAAAAAGTTTTACACAAATAGTTATGAGAAAAGGGAGGTTAATTTACTGTGTTAAACGTTATAGCCATGGATCCATCGAGTCATATTATAGCACAACCACAAAAAAGTCTTAAAAGTCTACCACAAAAAGTCTTATTTTGTATAGTTTGTAACTAACTCACTTCAGGTACCTGTTTTTAAGAAATGGATTCAGTTTAGATGTTGATTTCCTTGTTCTGCAAATCATTTCCCTTAACTATAAAGCAGACTACAGTGAGGTTAAGGGTGCTGATAAATCATTATCTTTGCAGAAACATACTGTTTTCTCATCTAATCAAGTATTAAACTCAGCCAGTGTTTCATCATAACCAGAGAGAATTTATGCTCTCACATGCTGTTTTCTCATTAGGAGACAAAACCCAGATCACTCAATCCCTCTGTACTAGACCGCTCCATATCTCTGTGATTCTCCAGATGGTCTCAGACAATCCATTAGACAGGGTTTCAAATGTGTACTGATGGAACTGATGACAACAAAAACACCCAACACACCCAGCTTTTAAAATTGCCTGACCAGTGAAAGGGCAGTAACTGCCACTTTAACAACAGATCTATGCAGCATCACTTTTAAGTATTAATAAAATAAGAATGAAATTTTATATCAAATTAAAATAACTTTTTTTACTCTATAAAGCTCTATAAACACTCTATAAAGCTCTAATATTAGAAAAGAAATCAGAATAGCACTGTAATAATCCATGTTTCCTTTTTGGCAGATTTGTGGGGGCTTGTGAACAATGCTGGCTGGTGTGTAAATATCGGGGATGCTGAGCTTTCTCTCATGTCCAACTACAGAGGATGCATGGAAGTCAACTTCTTTGGAACGGTAACCGTCACCAGAGCTTTCCTACCACTTCTCAGACAGTCTAAAGGCCGGATTGTGACAATCTCCAGCCCTTCAGGTACACACACTCACACACATGTGAACACTTAAAACTGTTAGGTTGGTGCACTTATACAAACAAATCCATCAAGTCATTCTCCTCAACAGTCACTGCTAACAAACAGGAAAGAAATAAAAGGTCAATTCAATCGCATGCATTTACAGGCTCTTGTTTCAGTCTGAAATGTAATTAAGAGTCACTCCCAGCCACATAAAGCCGCCAGTGCTTTATAAATGGAACTCTGTCCATCAGATGTTTACTTTACGCCTTCCATCTGCCTTCATCACATCTAACCAAACACTAACCGGAGCCCAAACTGTAATCCACCTGTTTTCTTTTCTCCTCAAGTGTCCACACTAACGGTTTCAACAGTTTTCGCACAGTTCTCAGCTCAAGCTCATGATGGAATTCAAAAACCAGTGTACTTTTTAGCCTGGCTCCTTTGATTTTGCCTCCATTTGTTTATTGCTATTGTGCCAAAACAGTGTGATACAATGAGTAACAGATTGGCGCAGGATGCCATTGAGTTCTCCGTAAACACTGGCACGTAGCCTTTTAAATAAAGATGTCTCCATCAGCACAGTTTTGCTGTTGAAGAAAGCAAAACGTTTTAGCTGTCATAAGCAGCAGATGCTTCTGTCACAATAGAGAAGAACCTCCAGCCGACTTACAGGAGGCCTGTTGTGTTTAAACATATCCTACATCCTCCCAGTGATTTGAACACAAGCTCTTTTATTCCACAAAAGCTTGAGGCAAAACCGCACATTTTATAAACAGTCACAATCTACAATTAACCTCAACAGGGCTGGTTGGTTTCCACTGCTGAACTGATCATTGTTCTGGCTAGAATCCAGACCTCTTTTTTTTTACTGCATGTCTTTATTATACATACAGTGAATAACACTCCTTCTGTCAAAAAAACCCTAGAATAATTATACTCCTGGAATGTTCATTATTGTGTCTTTACCAGATCTCAGGCAACGTGACAGGAGTTTGGTAGCTCTTCTTACGTAGTATCATGCCATCTTTATCGTATCAGTCAACTCATTAAAAAGTTCAAGGGTGTGCAGAGCTGTAAATTGCGATTAAGATATCTGATTGACATTTAATCGACCTCTCTCTTTCCTTTTGTAATTCTGCAGGTGAGCATCCCTTCCCTTGCTTGGCATCGTATGGGGCTTCAAAGGCTGCTCTGAATCTTTTTATCAACACACTTCGTCATGAGCTGGATCCATGGGGGGTCAAAGTTTCCACTATCTTACCCTCAGCCTATAAGACAGGTAATACAATTTTTTACAATGTAAAACCAAGTTACGTATATCAGTGTGGTGATTTATTATCAGCATATATTGCCATTCTCTGATGTCTCATCACAGTGGTTGACTTCTATTAGCATAATACACTGTAAAAGACTAAATTTCTATTCACTTTTGTCTGAAAAAAATACTGCTAAAGGTTTCACATTTTGCTGAAGTTGCAATGAAAAATGAGTTTGAAATTTGATACAGTTACTTTTGGAGAACCCTACTGAGGTTTTATGAAAGACAGTCAGTAAACTGTAAACAGTAAACATTATTTGTGCCTGTGTAACAACCTAATTCGCTTTGCTTCATGTGCAGGGCTAGGTATATTACTCACAAATTGTAGTCTGTAGTCTAATTAACAATTTGGATTACTTTTTAAGAATGTACTCCGATTATTTTTGTGTTACTTTTAGATTAGTCTTGATTTCACTTAAAGTTTTTTTGTTTATTTATTAGTCCATGTACCTTATACTAAGTTACATGTCATTTACATGGCCACTATATATTGTAATTATTCAAAGCTACACAATATGATTAATTTACAAAGGAAAATCTAACGATATTGTTCTGTCAAGGCATTATTATAGATGTAGTGATGACCAACCTATTGTTTTATATTTAAAACAACATCTTCTATCTTGTCTTAAAGTGTCAGCTCAAACCCAACATTTTGTTATAAATTATTCAACATCATGTCATTACAATGCCCTGAGACCCTTGTTTTTCTTCAGAACACAAACTGAGATATTTTAGACGAAATCTGAGAGCTTTCTATCGTTCAAGCCCTGGACGGACAATATTCAAAGAGGAAAGTCTTAAATAAAAGCGTTTAAGTTGTTATTTTTGTGCACACAAAAGTATTCTCATAGCTTCATACTGTAGCGTTACAATTGAACCACTGAAGACACATTTTTAGAATGTTTTTGCACCTTCTGAACTTTGAAAGTTATACAACTATTGCTGTCCATGGAGTTTCAGAGAGCTCTTGGATTTCATCTAAAATATCTTAATTTGTGTACCAAAGATAAACAAAGGTCTCAGGGGTTTGGAGTGACATAAAGGTGAGTAAGTAATCACAAATCTGTGAACTATTCCTTTAAGGCTATGTTATTCATATACTCGTTATTAAGCAAAAGGAACAAAGAGTACAGAGTTTTAATGTTATCAAACATTCGAAACATAAGCAGTACACCAACAAATTGATTGAAAACAGCACTGCTGTGTTATAGTGAACCAGATCGTCTGATCTTCCAAGACAACTGGGTCACATCTTGAGTGAAAACCACCATGCCGGTTAAGTTCTCAATAAAACTGTTCATTTGCGTCTGAGCCTCGGGGATTCATCGTGTTTTCAACATTGGATTCCCTCTTTACACGCACACTGAACAGATAGTATGGCCAAATGCACGTCTGGAATTACAATGTAAATAACTGAATAAAGTGTCCACAGACCTCTGTTTACATGTCCTGAACAGACTTTTCCACATTTGTTGGTAAATGTTGCATCATGCTTTCTCTTGCAGGGCAGAGCAGTAACGCAGAGTACTGGGAGAAACAGTACAAAAGCCTGATCCAGGGCTTGCCCCCAAACCTTCTGGAAGAATACGGTGAAGAATATCTGCTGGAGACCAAGGAGCTCTTCCAGAGTTATGCGAAAACAGCTAATGAGGACCTGAGCCCAGTCATTGACACCATTGTGGAAGCGCTCCTTTCTCCTCAACCCCAGGTGCGATACTACGCCGGGCCTGGTTTAATACTCATGTACTTCATCTGCAGCTACTTACCATTCAGCATCAGCGACAGGTTCCTCCAGAAGCTGTTTGTACAGAAGAAAGTGATGCCTCGGGCCCTCATGAAGCAGCAAGGCCTGAGCCCTAATGACAATAACAACAGCATAAAGGAGAACATGAACGATAGCAGCATCAACAACAGCAACTTCACAAAGTGTATTGATTAGTTCTGATAAAGAGTGTAAAAAAAACATCCTTTAGCACCACTAATGTGATCTACTTGTAGAGATTTGTTTCCATTGTGTATACTTTACTTTTCTCTTGTCTTTTTGTTGTACATATTGTGTAATACTTTGAGGGGATCACTGAACTGCACCATATCATCTATGGCAAAGCCAGCATTGCAATTGACACTTTTGAGCATCATGAAGATAATAATATACAGTATAAGGGGTCATGCCCACAGACCACTTTTAGAGTCAATACAAGTTCTCAGGTGTGGCAAAAAAATAAATAAATACAAACAGATTACAAACATATGGTTTATGTATTTAGCAGAATGCATGACTTCTGGCTGAATTCACCATGGAAACTGATGCGCCATAGACCCATGAATTTGTTGTGATGTTTTAATGTCACAAAGGCTTGAATGGTCATTTAAAGGCCTGTTAATATCAAGACCAATAACTATTTTAATATTGATCAAAGTTTTGCAACAATATATGATCATTTGGAATTACTTTTAGAACTATATTTGACTGGCTGATGAAAGATTGTCAGCAAATCAGAAGCCATCCTGTCTTAAAGAGTGTGAGGATTTAAAGTGGTAGAGCATAAAACAGCAGTGCATGCCTAAAATAAACAGAATGATAACATGTACTGGTGTGGATGCTAATATGGTTATTCTTGTTGGTGTGAACAGGCCTAAACAGCAGACACCACAGGCTGTGTTTCCTTACTGCACTGAGAGGCTGATGATAACGTTACTATGATCAGTCCAAGGTCAAATGTGGTCAGAGTACACCATCAAGAAAATATTGTGGGTTTTTAAATTTTATTTTATTTTTTGTTTTTTAGATAAGCGACCAATGGCCTAAAGTGGTTTCTTTTTCAAAATATGTTTTACTCCATAGTTTTGCATTTGTTGTAATTGTTTATATTTTTCATGTCACATTTTTGGCGTATTTATGCCATTTTGTTCTTAATAAATCACTTAAGCTGTGAATTTTTTACAAATATGAAAAAAAAAACATGAAAAAAATGTAATTTGTTCACTTGATCGTTCTTAGAGTATATTAAAGTTGACTTTTTAAATATTCATTCTCTCGATCATTCTTGTTTCTTTCGCTGATTATGAAGAAAGACTCCCTTTAGCTCTGTGTATTCTACATGACCTCTCCTAATCACTGTACTGAAAGCCAGCCACACACTACTGCTCTGTTAATTACCAATTGGCTGTAGCTCTGCTAATTGCAAATTTCAGTTTGTGCAGTGAAGCTGGTTTTACAAGCAGGATTCAATAGTTTTTCATTGCAGTACAGTTTGTCTTTTAAATTGCTTTATTTAAAAATAACAATGTTGTTAATATAGTTATGCAGTTTAGAATTCATTTTGGTGTCCATATTCATTTTAGTAGTAGTAATGGTGGTAGTAGTAGAAGTATAGTAGCAGTAGTATACCAATATTCAGGCACAATGAACTGATCTCAAAAGATATGCATCAGGACTGCTATGTTTTTATGTTGGAGTGAGAATCACAGTCAAAAATACACCCAAATTAATATGTTGGGGGGAAATATTAAATAAAATACGAATAAACATGAAAAATCAGGAACAAAAATATAGAAAATATATATTCTGTTGGTATTTTATTTTTGCGATAACTCGTTTGAATCTAAATGTATTATCTTCCTATTCTGAAAGATATTAGGTCACCAAACTCTTATTATAATGGATATAACAGTTTGATAAAACTGCTTTGTTTAAAGGCACCAAAAAATATTGCCTGTATTCACTGATAAAGGGATAAAAATATTAATTTTCAAAAGGGGGTGTACTCATTTATAAGCAAACACGCATATTTAGGAATTAATCACTAAAACTCTGTGATAGTCTACTGTTAATTTGAATGTTTAGGGAATGTGCTGTTTACAAACACAGTGTCCTAAAACCCCTCTAATTTCTAAAATCTCTGTTCATGTTTTCATAACATTTAACAAAGACAACTAAATTACATGCATTTGGTCTGATTTCAAACTTCAAAATGTACAACCTATAGGGGTAGAAGTAAATCACACCGGAGATGAGAGCCGCTCAAACGGAGCTTCTTTTGAAACATGTTCTCTACTTGAGTGAGTCAGGACAGAGGATCCCACAGAATGACAACAGGCCTACAATGGCTTCATGCACAGATTTGTAAATTGATTTATTTTTAGGCCACAGTTCCTGGTAAAAGTTTCCAAGAACTATGCCTACTCTGATTTCATGGAATTGAGACATTCATGAAGCTAGAGAACTGGCCCAAAACACCCATAGTTGAGAAGCTTAGCATTTGGAGCGTGGTCAGATTCCCAGAAGATTAATTGGAAATCGTGTTTATCTCATTAACTGCATTTATTGTTTCTGGAAAGAGCCGTGTGGACTTCCACTGCTATTTGAAACACAATAAGGAATAAATGGGACACACTGTCACACACATCTCATTGGGTCCTCTGATTTACAAAGCAGCACTTGGTTCATAATTGATGAGAATTTTGTTCCTAAGCAATACAAGATGTCCCTGCCAGTAAACAATGTAAATATCACACTTATGTAACAAACAGAAAAGTAAGCACATGCTTTCTCGGTGCAGCAGCAGTTTGGTTTATTACTGGATTGTGGTTAGTTAAAAACATTTGAAGAGTTCAGATGCAAAGACTTCTAAGTGCTGTCTGAATTTGTCTTTTTTCTCAGGATCTTGTGTGTAACATCAATAATTTCACTTTTATGGTGATGAATACGGTAGGGTCTTTTCGTTACACTTCAGTGAAATATTAAAGTAAAAAACTGAAAAAAATGCTCATTTTATAAGAAATTTCCACATGCCACTTTTACATCTTTATTGTTTATTGGGTTGTACACACTTCGTTCAGTGTGAAATATTATTTTAATCCTCTTGTCTAAACAAACTGATATGTGTGGTAATGTCAGAACGTGATGTACAACTAAAGCTGGACACTATGTCCATCTCCAGCTTCTTTCAAAGAGAGGACACCGATACTAGAAAAAACTCCATGTTCCTTTACACAACTGGATGTGGTGGTGTGATGGAGAGATGAAAGTTCAAGTCTGAGATAACCAAATTCCGTATTCCCTAAGAACATTGTGAGAAAGATTCAAGATTAAAAATTATCCAGGTGCCCTAAGGCAAACTTTCAGCCAATTCTGACAGAGAAATATAATACAGAGGTTTCACACACAGCTTTCACAAATAAATAAATAAATAAATCAACCAAAGCATTTTTGACAAACATGTGAAAGAATTCAACATATTCACACCAAAAGGACATGACAACAAAAGCCTGAGGTTATAATTGCAGTTTCTTTGCAGTACCACCTAGAGATTGTGAGATAAAAAGCCTATTTTGTTAATGTCTTCAGCACCATGCCAGCACCACCTTGTGGTCAAAAATTATAACTAAATTTTAAACAATGCTAATGTCTTTTGGAAATGTTGTCCTATTGTTATTATTGTCATGGGACTGGTCTTTTATTAGATAATGCTGGCAACATAAAATCGATACCAATGATGCCATATTCATTCACCCAAACTTGTTGGGTGAATGGGTGTTGGTCCTCATGTACACACCAGAAGCTTGCATCCATCATCCATTATTTGCAATTCCCTATTTTACCACTGTTAGTTAACAGTAACAAACCAAAATGAAACAACTGGACGCAACAGCATCCAAGAGTTGAGAAATTTGGCAGAGAAAAAAGAAAAGCAAAGAAAATTCTGAGAAAGAGTTCAGATTAATCATGCTAGTGGTGTCCCGAGGCAAAAGTTCAGCCAATTCTAAGAAGGAAAAAAGAAAATGTTTCACATACACACACATAAGTCAACACTTGGCTGGTGGTCGGGTGTTTAGGACACATGGCAAAAAGACTGTGCCACTCAAAAAGGCAACGATAACACATCGTTAACATAAATAAACACCGTGGGGCATTACATTTCAGCTGGTTTCATTCACCACACATGGAGTATCTGAAGGATTTTCCACTCTAACACTTCATGCTGTCAACACATCTAGCAGTACTTGATGTACTTTTTATGCAGAACTGATATTATGAATAGTGATTGACTGGGCAGCTTGCAACAAATTTGAGTCTGCTTAAAAGCTTAACATTTCAGAACCTTTGCAGGTGTGCCACAGCTTTAAAGTCCATAGAGATTTTGCCAATTCCCCTAAGGAGAAAGGAGTGCTGCACACTGTCTCAGCGCTGCAGATGTTAAAATCCAGCACAGGACATTTGCCAACATCAACACACTAAGTTCCTAACACTCAGCATACTTGGAGAGATGGAAAATGGCAACGTTTGTGCTGGCCAGACTCACTAGGCTGAAGAAATACATCCAAAACCATAAAGGACTTCAAGGAATAACCTCATATGTCTGTTTCCAAGTATCTCATCTCAGCTGTTTGTTTTCTGTCACTTTAATCACAGGAACTTGTAGCATGGGAAAGAGTGCCAAAAGAACTTGTTTTATAACTAGATATTTTGTAACAGACATGAAATATTATTTATTACTGCTATTTTGTGTTTATTTAAGCATTAAATGCTTTTTTTGAGTAAATCTTTCGATGTGATTTAACATCATTCAGTGATTTAACATCATCCACTCTTTGGTACGCCTGTCTAAAAGCTCGTTAACACAAATTTCTAATCAGCCAATCACATGGCTGCAACTAAATGCATTTAGGCATGTTTACATGATCAAGACAATCAGTTAAAACCGAGCATCAGAATGGGGAAGAACGGTGATTTAAGTGACTTTGAACGTGCCATGATTGTTGGTGCCAGATGGGCTGTTTTTTCAGAAAATGCTGATCTATTGGGATTACTCAAAAGAGAGGATATATACAGTTAGTGGCAGTTCGGTCTGGGCAAATGCCTTGTTGATCCCAGAGGAGAATGGCCAGACTGGTTCCAGCTGATAGAAAGGCAACAGTATCTCAAATAACTACTTGGTAGAAGAGCATCACTGAATGCACAACATGTCCAACCTTGAGGCGGATGGGCTACAGCAGCAGAAGACCACACCGGGTGCCCCTCTTGTCAGCTAAGAACAGAAAACTGAGGCTACAATTCGCATAGTCCACCAAAATCGGATATTAGAAGATTGTAAAAACGTTGCCTGGTCTGATGAGTCTCAAATTCTGCTGCGACATTCAGATGCTAGGGTCAGAATTTGGCGTCAACAACAAGAAAGCATGGATCCATCCTTCCTTGTATCAACTGATCAGGCTGGTGGTGGCGGTGTAATGGTGTGGGGGATATTTTCTTGGCACACTTTGGGCCCTTTAGAACCAATTAAGCATTGTGTCAATGCCACAGCCTATCTGAGTACTGATGCTGACCATGTCTATCCCTTTATGACCACAGTTTACCTATGTTCTGATGGCTACTTCCAGCAGAATAACGCACCATGTCATAGAGCGCGAATCATATCAGACTGGTTTCTTGAACAAGACAATGAGTTCACTGTACTCAAATGGCCTCCACAGTCACCAGATCTTAATAATGCACCGTTGGGATGTGGTGGAATGAGAGATTCGCATCATGAATGTGCAGCCAACAAATCTGCAGCAACTGCATGATGCTATCATGTCAATACGAACCAAAATCTCTGAGGAATATTTCCAGAATTGGTTATTTCTCTGCCATGAAAAATTAAGGCAGATCTGAAGGCAAAAGGGGTCCAACCTGGTACTAGTAAGGTGTACCTAATAACGTGGACGATGAGTGTATATATACTGTATATGGTTTCTGCTACATTCATTCTTCCATGGTGGGGCGCGACACCAAAATTCATTTTGCAATGGCTACTTTACAGCTTCTCATTCGAAACCTTCAGTAGTCACTGTTTTTTAATTTTTTTATATAGTGGGTTATAAATTGCACCCAAACATATTAAAATGTAAGTGAATTATAACAGAGACAACTTTTCTGTAATCGTAGTAGCACTGTGCGTTATTTGTTTAACCCTGCAGGACTCACATTTCACATCCGCCCCATTCATAATGAAGACATGTAACATCCATAATGGAGCTTTTATTATTTTATTATTAAATATAATCAGATATACTGTGAAAATGTCCTTGCTCTTTTAAACATAATTTGGGAAATATTTAAAAAAGAAAAAAAATTCTAAGGGGGGCTAATAATTCTGACTTCAACTATATATACAGTATATATATATATATATATATATATATATATATATATATATACTGTATATATATATATATACAGCCACACATAGACTTTAGTTGGGCAGGCCGTCCAGGTATATTTAGTGACACATGTTTTTTTTACTTTTATTATCATCCTTTTACACTTTTTTATACCCGCCCAATATAACCAAACATTTGATTGATTAAGTAGTGGAAAATCTCTCATTTACCTGTTTTGTTCTGTGCACATTAGACCTGTCAAGACTCCCACCAACAGTATCATGTGCTCTGCAGACCCACAAAGACGTGCCTATTTGGGACAAAAAATTGATCAGGCCGGAATTTCTGAATCATAAATGTCTGGGATTTGGCTTTTGCTTTTGCTTTCAGCTGTCGTTAATCATGAATTTTTACATGAGAGCGAGAGAAACATTAAATAATTCATTCTTTAATCCAAATGACTCTGAAAAACTTTACTATATAATTGGAGAGGATGAGATAACTGGTCTAAATTGGCTGCAAAATATATGTACACCATTAATAACGGTTTATCAATGCATTTTCCTTAAATAATCTACACGTTTTAATCTTGTAATAACAATCATTTTTAGAGATATTGTCTGTTTTTATTACCATTTCTGCCATTTATTTCTCATTTGATGTATATTTTGTATACATATCTAAAATGCTTTGACATTCAAGTTTGCTTTGTACTTGAAAGAGAGAGAGAAGCAAATTTTACCAGTCAGTGGGTGCACGTGGCTCCTGAAACAGAATAAAAGTAAGAGAAATAGTGGATTTCTATTTTATTTCAATAGTCTTCTTTTACTTTAACCCACTGAAAAGAAACAGTGTATCACCGTGTCATAATCAGGGACGTAGTAAGTGGAGGAAAAGGATGACACAATGCATAGGGCCCTGGCAATTAGGGGCCCAGCAACGGGTTGCGTGGGGCCCAGGAATAAAGCCCCCCATCCCAACCCTCCCTCTGACCCCTCGCTTACAAGATCGCTATCGTTACACCCAACTCTCCCACAAACCCCTCTTCACTAACTAGATTGCTAATGTTTTGTTTGTTGCATATAGTTAACTATTTATGTGATTTGGGTAAATGGTGTGTTTCAATCTGGCTACCAGTACCTGTGGGAAGCACTAATATTTATATATACACTTGGTGAATAAAGCTCAGTCTGATTCTATAAAAACATCTGATTTCTGAATTCACAGAAAGTGTACTATTTTAACTTTTTCACTTTAAAAAAAACTTCCTGACACAACATAGGTCAATATTAATTGTGATTGATAACATTTACATATTAATAACCATTTAAAATTGTATATTTTTTGTATTTTTTGCAATTACGATTTTTTTAAATATCATATTTTGCAATATTTATCTAACCAAAATGTAATTTTTTTGGAATGCATTAATTTCTTTCTATGTACAGAAAATTGATTCAAAAAACTAAAAATGAAAAGTTCATGCACCAACTGCAGTTTTCGGCATTAAGAATTAACCATCACATCCAAGATATTTTATTCCCAATCAATCTGTAACGCTTCTTGAATGAGATGGCCTCTCAGCGAAAACGCTATCTCATGTCATCATTTTCCAGTTCACGTCATCTGCTTCAAAGGCCATTGTGTTCCCACTGTTTGTTTATTTTCTTCCTGTACTATAGAACACAATCACATGCAGACAATGTATAGCTTATTTCTTCCCAGCATTTGCCACTATAGACATGGGGCCAGGCCGCAGAAAAGGTGGACAAGTGAGCTGAGGGACACAGAGGATATGACAGGACACACAGACCCTTCCAATACAGTGGCCTTTGTTGGAACTACATTGATGGAGGCTTAAAGTTTAGCCTGTGTTTAATGAGTTGAGAATGATCTGGGGCAACTGTGGCACAATTCCATTAATTTCATCCATGCAAATGAATCACACATTGGCAACTGAAGCACAATTGCTACTGGGTCCCACTATAGATTCTCCCACTGGCTTACTGGAAGTGAGGTCATGGCCTTGATGTGACATTTTTCAAGCAATTAAAACAGATCTAAATGATGCTTTTCTTCATGCTCGCAGAATGCCAGCCTGCTTCTGATGCAAGAGCTTACAAAAGCTTTGCGTAAGCGTGAGACTTTGTGATGTCAGTTGATGTGCAGTGACTATAAAGCAGTCCCTGCCCAATCACAGCGGTTGAGGGATGCCTATAGATTGCTTTTGTTTTGGTCTTTTTTAACGTCCGTTAGTAAGTTGCGGTCATTGAGTGCAAGTCTGCATACATCAGTCCTCGACTTCTCCTCTCATTCACTACTTGACAAGAGCCCACAAAAAACATTATTAGCAGCCTATTTTTGCTCATCTGGTTTCCAATAGTGATCTGCTTGTCAAAGAAAAAGCCCATAGAAATGAAGCTGCTCAGGGCTCTTGTAGTAATGCCAGTTAATTCCCAGTGAGGGTTGTGCAACCAGAGGGCCAGTTCCTGCTGGTGCATAAGAATATGCAGGCCATGTACATGTATCAGGACTCCGAATGTCGTGTGCACACACTTTTCTACACTTCTAACATTTAAATCCAAAAACAGCTATTCACGCAGTATAATGGTTTTCAACTGGGTAAAGGATTGTTTCACACTCACGGCTGGAGGAACAATTTGCGGCTAAAAGTTTCTAACTGACGCTACAATATCATTACATAATTGAAGCTCAAACAGAATGTATTTATGTAATATACAAAAAAATTAATGAGTTTTTGCAAATTGACCAGCAAATACAAATACATAAATACTTGTTAACAACAAGGTATCAGCAAATGAACAGTTCAACCTCATATGAAACAACTGTTCAATTACAGTTTCAATAATTTTGCCAAAAATGAGAAATGTGTTCTACTGCTGTTGCCCTCAGCCAACAGATATTTCTAGATAGTGTTCCTGCACAACCGGAGAGGCTGCAGTTTCAGGGCTGCATTAGGACCCCTTAATTAAGGCCCTTAATAATAAAGCCCTTCAGTCTTATACAACAGCATGTCTGGCTTTATTCTGCGATAACCTCATGGATGTTTCTCCGTTATCTCTAACATGAAGTAATTGTTCTTATTACCTTAAATAAAATAATTGTTTATTACTTTATACTTGTAAATTTGATATGAATCCAGAAATTTGTAAATGCAAAGTAACACTCATGAAGTTCCTATACATTACACAGATACAATTAGCTAAATTTACTCTTAGATTCCACTATACATTCACTAGTTTACAACGTGCTAAATGCATAACATATCTGCTGATAACAATTGTGTAAATACAACAAACTAAACCTGAAACCATTTTTAATACTTTCATATTTATCATCTTTTTTGGTGGTGTCAGTGTTAGGGTTTGAGGAGAAAAACGATATATTTTAACAACAAAAAAAAAATCGATTGAACATCATTCTTATCTGAGTCTCAGAAGTCAATTGACGGAAAAGCTCAAATCGCTCCTTATAAAATCACTAACGTTTTTTTACATGTCCAGATGTTTTACAGCTAAGAACGAAATAAAATAACTAGTGATTCACTGTAAATGTCTATTACTAAAGAAAGAAACTAACTGGAATTCTGTAATCTATACAGACCTTAACAATTAAACAATATACACGCATATTTGAAACTTGCACCTTCAGTTTTCCACTATGGACGCCATCTTGTGGTCAGACGCGGGAAGAAAATAGGCGCGAATTTTACAATGCATTGTGGGTTTCTTGCAGTTGATCGTGAACCAGCTGTAATGCGTGCTGTCAGTGTGTGATTGATTAATGCATAAATGTTTAAAATTATTCAAATTAATGCTTACAACAATAAGACTATTGTGGGTTTAGCTTAGAGGTCAGTAGTACACGTTATCAATCAGAGCTGAGACATTGGTACTGCGGTATTTTGTAAACTGTTCTGTATTTTATGTTATGGAATATGTATTTTTCTTTTTCAATTGGACTTTAAGTCTGTAATAAAGTTTGATATGATGATTGAGTGCACCAAAGAAAGTCCACTATGGTTTCTGACACCACTATAATCCAATAAATAATGTAATTATTTTTTTAGAAACAGCGCTGTTGCCTCACAGCAAGAAGGTCGCTGGTTCGAGCCTCAGCTGGGTCAGTTGGCATTTTTGTGTGAAGATTGCATGTACTCCCGTGTTCGCATGGGTTTCCCCCACAGTCCAAACACTATAGGCAGGGGCGCCGCTAGCAATTTTGGGCCCCATGAAAAAATATGAGGAC
>CAIGQQ010039163.1:6685002-6731141 GCA_903798035.1 Danio albolineatus
TAATAAATTGTTTTACTTGTAATTTAGAGATACATTAATAATTACATTATAGTACTGTTATTAATTATAAAGCAGATCTCTGTGGGCCCCCTAGAGTGCATGGGCCCTTAGAATCGTCCTAACTTTCCCCCCCTTAGCGGCGCCCCTGACTATAGGTGAATTGGGTAAGCTAATTTTTCTGTGGTGTGCGTGTGTAAATGAGTGTATGGGTGTTTCCCAGTGATGGGTTGCAGCTGGAAGGGATTCTGCTGTGTAAAACATATGCTGGATAAGTTAGCGGCTCAATCAGCTGTGGTGACCACAGATTAATAAAGGGACTAAGCCAAAAAGAAAATGAATTAATAATTTAATTTAGTTCATTCTGAACCAAAGTCAAAGTTCAAGTGTGAAAACGTAAAAAAAAAAAAAGCACCCCACATTTGAATATGTATCTGTGCTCTTTTTTTGCATGTTACAACATGTGTCTGTGTTTTAATGTCCTATATCACAGTTACCTCCCAAAATCTTAAAATGGCATCTTTATTACTGCATCTAATTAGAGCTTTCCAAATTGTTTGTCCTCTAGTGCCCTGGTAACACTGTGACTACCACAAATACTTTAAAACTGTTTCCTGTTGTCAGCAAAAAATAACCAAAGGCATTTCTCCAAGTCGTCTTAACATGGGCCTCTCAACACACCCAGCTGCAAGGATCGGAATCCAACTAAAAATGTGTGTATATGCTCTTAAACTTAAAGGCTCAGTGAAAGAAGATTTTACACTCTTTTCTATTCAGTTTACTATATCTTTACCACTGCATGAATTAAAAACTATAGTAAATATAAAAATTCTTCCTTTATTCACTCTCATATGATTTCCTTTTTTGATAAAAACAAACAAACAATCAAAACTTGCTGATTGAATACAAATAACTAAGTCCGAATTTGCCAGGGGTATGAGAATTTGCATGTTGGACAGTATATTAACTGTATCATTACACAATATATTTTATTTTGTATTCCTCACTAGTCATTCACTTGAATTGGCATAAGGACGAGTACAGTTAGATGTTGTTCCTGACAGGCAACATAATTGGGTGACAATTTAATTACAGCTTCGTGCAATGTATTACCCAATCCAAATGGTTGTTTTTAAAATTTCCATAAACGCAAGCGAAAATCAAAGTTTTTCGTTCTGGCATTCACAAGTCTGTGATTTTCATCAAATCTAGCTAAACCAACCTTTTTTCCCCACACAAAAGACTTTTGGTTACTATGTGAAAGTCAGCAGTCCATGTTCCAACACTAACATTTGTCCAAACAACTGCATATCCATAAATGTAATCTTTAAAAAAATGTGTTTGTGGTCTACTGAAAGATTTCTGCATTTTCCATAACTGCTAGTGTGATCCAAGCAATGAAAGAAAAAAGAAAAAAAAGGATGACCTCATTTTAACCCCATTTGCACTCTACTGTTGGCTGCAGTGAGATGCCTGCTAAGATAATTTGTATTCAGAAAGGTCACTGGAGTCCAAGCCATTTTCTGCCTTCTGATCTGCAATAGGTCCAGAGCACTGCAGAAATAAAAGACTGTGATTGTTTGCAGTAATTAAGCGTTTTTAATGAGGCCTGAACCTTAATGTTTTAGCACGTAGAAAGAGCGAGGTTGGGGTCATCAGGGAATGATCCAAAGCCACCCCCAAAAAAAAACTGATGTCCATCCAAACCAATCTGCAAAACATACTGTACTGTGTGGTTGTTTAGCACATCTCTAAGCCCAAAGACCATTTCTCATCCTCCGTTTTAAAACAAAGATTATCAGCCATTTAATTTCACGTTCAAACCCAGTCAGGTATTTACAAAAGACTGACGAAGCACTGTCAGTAAGTGTCTGGCACAGCCTTCTTGTGTTTAGGTATAGCTTAGCTTTTGGCAGAGTGCAGAGAGTAACACATTGTTAATGCAAACATGGGATCATTAGCCCTGGAGGCCTCTCACGGGTTTTGGCAGACGTTGATTTAACTGTCAACTCAAACACCACAGGCTTAAACATCTCAACACAAAAGCACAATGCCTAGACTAATTATGTTTATAATGAATATTTCAAATCTGCGTCAGAACATACAGTACATCCTTTCTGGCAGTGGCTGAATGTCTGTATGTGGTTTAATATCAATTAAAATTCAAAAAACTATTCAATGCGTCAAGTTAAAAAATACACACTGATGATGAATAACTGAGCTTCCTGCACCATCTTGTGGAGGCAAAAGCAACTGTTTTTACTCCAGATGTCTATTTCAGTGTTTTTTTTCTCCCACCCCCCTCTCTCTCTTTAAAAAAACACAAACACACTGTACTGTTACTGTGTATATATAATATCTATATAATTATAATTTCCTTTTAGATCACTTAAAACACATACAGCGCGGTTACATTACAACAGATTTAACATTGCAAGCTGAGAGTAAGGTCTTTCTTAATACTAGATTCATCTGACCTTACGGATTCAGCTAATCATAAATATGATCAACTCCATAAATTATGTCAGCACAAACATTAGCACTAATTTACAAATAGGAAGTACACAATTTGCATTTTAACAAACAGACATGATGAAGAACCTATACACACACAAAAGGAAGTATTTTTAAGCATGAAAATCCCCAGTATTTCTCTTTTTCTTTATAAGGATAAATCTATTGTGTCTTAATCGTGAAACACAAGCAAAACATTTCTTTCAATCAATCACAAATGCATGCTTATGTAATCCACATCACTGCATTAAACGTGGCTTTATGCAATGTTTGCGGTGCCTGTATTTCACGAAAGCCTCACCGTCTACATTACCAGTCATTAACACTCATCAGATGTGGATACTGGATCCTCAGAGAGCATGAGTTTATAATATAAACATGTACATTAATTGAAATAGTTTGCAACACTTAAATAATATTGAAGGAATGTATGTTTTGATAAAGAAAGAGCATGACAGAGTAAGAGCTCTTTAGTTTTGTTTTTCTACTTTAACATCATCAACCCTTCCGTCTTCCTGAATCTCCCTGCATTCTTTTACTTGTAAGTAGATGTGACGGGTGTAAAAGGGAAAAGTAAAAGGGGAATGGAAGCGGCATTGCATTGTCTGTCAAACAGAAATGATTGTTCCTTTACTCTAATACAGACAATCACAAGGAAAGGTAAGAGTGGCGTAGTGCAAGAAACAGGGAGGAGACGGAATCATCTTTTTTCAAACTTAACATAACCGAGGACAGAAAATACATGCCACGTGGATTATTTTTCATGAAGTACCATTAGAATATTGGAATGTAGTTGTCAATCTTAGCCCGGTGCCTTTGAGCGATGCACTCTGCAATCCACACAATGTTCCGGCACTCTTGCTCCTTCAACTTGACATAGGCATAGAAAACACTGAAATGGAACTGATTCAGGAAGGCCAGCTTATTAAGCTTCACCTGCAAACACATAATACACATTTTCCCATTAGAAAAGAACTTTCAGATCGAGCCATTTGCTGATTTAAAAATCACTGAATTACACAAGTCTCTCTGTCCTCGTTTTAATCTCACCTCATGTTCAAAAAAGCGATCCTCGAGGGTTTTGTCTCCTGGGTTGCTGCCAGCACCTTCAAAAAGAAGCTTGTATTCCTGATGCAACATAAGCTCAGTATTAATGCTCAATTCACTTTCAAGGCCAAACATAGCAGAAATAAACTTCAGAAATGGACTTCACATTCTACAATACAGATCTAAAGAGACACTTAAAAATTGAACATTCATGATAACTACTGTAGTGTGTCATTTGTAATAAGCCATTTCATGCCACTAATTATATAATATAATACTGGAAATAGTCCAGAATAGACTGGAAATAAACATTTAGACTTTGGCGACATCTTGTGGGGAACATTTTTTCAAAATGAATCAGTTTTTACATGGTAGTCTAAAACACAAAAAAATATTTGGGATTGACTAAAAAGTTATATCTATATTATTGTTTATACCTAAAACCTAAATATAAATCGACATGAGAAGCTATTTATTTAATTTATAAGAAATGTATTTATTTATATTTATTTAATGATTTATTCATATGGAATGGACATGTGTGATTGTCACCAGTCACCATCTGGTTCGGCTCAGCTGCCAAAACCGACCTCCGTAGACTACAGCGAATAGTCTGGACTGCTGAACGAATAACTGGCGCTACCCTTCCTACACTTCAAGAACTGTACTTCTCCAGAGTGAGTAAACGAGTAAATCACCCTGGACGCCTCGCACCCAGCACACTTCCTGTTTGAACTGTTACCGTCTGGTCGGCGCTACAGAGCACCGAGCACAAAAACAGCCAGACACAGGAAAAGTTTCTTTCCTCAGGCCATCTACCTCATGAACAGTTAAATGTTTTCCTATTGTGCAATAAACGTGCAATACTTTCTCATACGCACTTGTACACAGCACCTTATAACAATATATGATCCAATACTTCTTACGCATTTGTACACAGCACCTTATAACCTGTATATTTATAACAAATCTGTACATACATTTCAACATACAGATCTTTAGGACTCACTGCATCTCTGTTTAATGTCTATCGCCTTTTTTCATATTTATTTTGTGTTGTCACTTTCTGTACACTGGAAGCTTCTGTAGCCAAAGCAAATTCCTAGTGTGCAAAGCACACTTGGCAATAAAACTGATTCTGATTCTGATGAAGAGGCTTTCTAAATAATTACAGTGTATTCATTTTAAATAATCGTTTTAGATAAATCCAGTCATCTGTGAAGCCTTAACAATGAACAAATTACATTGGGCGGAAAAAGTTAGAAACAAATATCTTTTTAAAACCGTGTATAGTGGCTCTATCTTCCTTAGCTTTGTATCAAGTTATGCTATCCGTTTATTTCTTCCACTTCATCCTATCATCAGAACTGTGGGGATTGCAGTCATCAAGCAAACACTAAATATTATCTTGGAATTAATTTACATAAGATGCCCGAGCACACACTGAGAGCAGACAAGATAATGGAGGCTATTATGAGAGTCGCACATTTTTTTTTCAAAACACAGCAGAAAATCTTTTATACAAGTTGATTGCAACAGGCCATATATTGTCTATGAAATGTTACTTACAGGGTAGTATTCAGCCACAGCTTTGACCTGCTCGTAATCATCAGCGCGGGCGAGCTGTGCCAGGCCCTCTGGGTAGAGCTTGCCACAGTGAGGGAAAAGTTTAGCTCTGTCTTCTTTGGAAAGTTCCGTACCGAAGGAGTTGATGGTAATGATGAAAGCTCTCCTGTCTGCCTCAAACTGATACACAAACAAATCTTTGTTTAGTTCTAATAAATCCTTTAAAGCATCAATTACAATATGCATAAAAAAACATTCAGAGTCAATTAGATCACTCTCTGGTGGTGTAGTTTACTCACTTCCAGAATTGGGCACATGGTGTCTGCGGTTGTGCCACCCAGTGAAGTGCAGAACTTGTAGAAAGCTTCTAGGTAAGCCTGGAGGCAAAACAAAAAGAGATCAACCACTGTTCTTGGTTTGACATTTAAAGATCTTTATAAATAAATAACTCGGATATAGCACTGCCATTATGTGTTGTGCTGGTAACATGCCCTTGAATCCATTTCACGGCAAGTTGTATAGAGTTTATAACAGAGTATATTATGTGTAATGCATAAAGTGTTTTTTTTTTTCTTGGGAACAACACCTCAAGTGTTTAAGGTGGAAAGAAAAAAAAAGGGAAAAAAAAATCACCATTATGTTTGCGGATATTTAAGAAACATGCTAAATGAACATATTTGTATATTATATCTTAATGCACAAGTCAGTCATTCTCCTTTGAAAATGTGCATTACCTGTCAGAATGTCTGTCTTTATTTTGGTCTCTATAACCCACCTGCTACCAGTTTATCCAATTATATATTATTGGAAATGACACCATATTTAATTTCAGTTATGAAGACTGTATCAATGTATGTGGCCGTGGCTGAAAAAGCAACCTCTAGGGGTCAGCATCAACTTCCGAAATAAGACACAAGCTGCGTCCCAAATGACACACTATACACTTATGGACTATGTACTTATGCACTTACACACTTAACAGCATAGTATATGTATGTAGTGTCTTCCCAAATGGCGGAAGTTCAAACCATTTCCCCGATGACGTTTAACGGTTGCCAACTTGACGAAATAAATGACCAAAATACCAAATAATACCTGGCATGAGTATAACCGCATTCACCATTGGGAGACGCTATAATCACTCTCGTCAGAGAATTTTGCTTTCACAATCCAAAAGAAATAAAGTTATCCAACATGTGTGCCGATTAGGCCTGTCACAATAATCAATATATCGACTTATCACACAATACATTGACGTGACCTCAATAATTTTTGGTGATGTAATATATATCGCCCATATGTAAAAAAACTATTCTTGCTACATTTTAGCTGATTGCACAACCTCTCTATCTCTATTGGAGGTGTCAGTGTCAGTATGGCTAAAAAACACTAGAGTATTTACCATCAATGACTAAAGTATATTTTGATGTGGGTGCCTGACAACTGAAAATAGATCTGGTACCAGATATCACAGCCTCTGTTGCTCTTTACCTTGCATTTTTTTTGTTAACATTTATCATTATTTGTTTTGGATATGTGTTTTCACATTCTGATTCCAATGCCTAATCATTAAATTATTAAAATGACTAAATTAAATATTCTTAAGAACAAAATATTATGTGTTCTTTTAAAGAGTGTACTTGAGTTATGCTACTGTATTGCATTTCTGGCATTATATAATGAGTGGCCTAAAATGGTCTTAAAATGACAATAATATCGTTTATCGCGATATATTTTGGTGTGATATATCGTACTACAAAAAATAGATATCGTGACAGGCCTAGTGCCGATAGCTCCGCCCCTTCCGTTACATGCACAAAACTGCAGTCATTGAGTGCATGAAGTGTCCATCATAACACACTTCATTTTACTGGTGGAATGAGTGCATCATCCAGGTAATTAAAGTGCTCTTATTATTTTTAGAGTAGTTCAGTGTGAACGCAATACCTACACTATTTATACCATAAAATGGCGTAGAATATTTCATAAGTATGCGATTTGGAATGCACCTACAGATTCAAAGTTATAAAAAACAACTATAAATATAGCAAATGTAAACATTAGCTGAGCAGGTTACATTGTAACACCATCTCCAAACAACACATGACGCACAAGATTGCAGCGGCAAGCATAAATCTGCACAAGATGCAACACAACAGAAACATTTACAAACAGCCATTCAGAAGCACAGAATCGTGCACTGCGCTCCAACGAAATGGTAAGGCTTATAATCAAATCAATGCATGTTAAACTTCTTTATGATTATTAAAAAAAAGTAAGTGCTGAGTGACTGATATTTGGTGGTTTTAACACAGACACAGCTCAAACTACAGCCTATATTTATTTTATTTTATCAAATCTGAGGTAAACTATCTGCTGCTGCTTTCAGTATGGCAAAAATGTCACATAAACTGATCAAACTTCTAACATTTAACATTGAATAAAGCATAACCAGTACAGTGCTTTTGTTCAACAGCAAGAGATTAAAAACGTTTCCAAAATAGACATTTCAGGTGACAGTTAGGACAAAAAAAATCTTCCTTTAAATATGGAAAATTCCTTTTATTGCGTGTTGTCGCTTGTAGCTAGGATACAGTGTAGGCTCCATAGTCAGGCATGCTTGCTGGCAACCTGCATCAGAGTTGGGGTCGTGTGAAAAGTGTTTTTATATTGGAGTGCAACACCTTGTTCAACCACTGGGTATCAACCTTGTGTTTGGAAATGTTGTTACATCGCTTGTCTAAATTGAAGATCATTGATTTGGCTTTAAGCATAGATAAGTAGGTTGTTAAAGTTGCTATATTTTTATGCTGATTATTTCCAGGATAAAATTTTGATTTTAAGCTTATTATAATCATTTATTATTTCATGTTAATTCTAACATAAATCAATACATACCTAAATATCTGTGATTTCTTGCACCACACAGAGGTGAGACAATACGCGTTTAAATGAATCATTAGTAACTAGATTTCAAGTATGTAATCTTTAGTTAATGAAAATATAATATATGGCTGTCAAATCAGTAAATGGCTGAACTAAGTGTGCACAGAAAATGATTAAACATTAGCGTGTATGTATGTATGTATGTATGTATGTATGTATGTATGTATGTATGTATGTATGTATGTATATATATATATATATATATGATAAACATTGATGATATATTCAATTAGTTAATATTGACCACATTGATAAGAATATATATTTTTTTAAAGTATATGCTTAAATATATAGTCCTTCACAAACAATTACTTTTCTTGCGTTATGTAGAACTTCTGGGCAAATGTTTGATTAAGACTGTAAAAATATTAATGAAACATAAAATATTGATAAATTATTTGCAAAGAGACTTGCTTGCAACTATTCGCGTTTCTGCCTGCATTTAGATTGGTCATCCAAATGATGAAAAAGTATCACCATAACCAATCTATTTTGTAACACAATGTATTTATGAAATGACAGAATTCTAATTTTTGTCAATACAATATATATTGTCATATTGCACAGCCCTAACATGAAATATTTAGGAATCAAATCTGGTTAGTTTCCAACACAAAGCTGACCTTATAAAGTGTGTTGCGAATGATCTCAATGTTCATCTCATCCAAATCCTGCTCAGAGATGCAGTCCTGAAAGAAAGCAGCTGAAACAAAGAGAAAGCCATTACCTATGATAGAGAGATAAGCAGCTTTGTGTCATTTAGGAACCAGATTTTGAGTTGCTCTCAAACAAATAATAAATAAATCATTGGCAACTCGGCACCTCCCTCTGGCCACAAAACATGAAGTGAATGGAAATGATGTAGTTCATGTCAGATTGTATTACCAAGTGGTGTATCCACAAGGATAGCATTATAAAGCTCTGCTGGAGTCTGGGCAATGTTAACGGCCTCCATCTGTTCAAAGCTGCCAAGTGGGTGGCACTTGGGCACCAGCTCTGAAATGGCCCGCTGATGCAGAGTTCCAGTGATCAGTAGGATGACGTTGTCAATCATATAGCTGTATCTGAAAAACAGACATTAAAAAGAGCTTAATAGATGGTCATGAGTTAAATATTTCAAAGCAATGATTAGTACAAAACATGGAAGAAAAAAGTTTCTTGGTGATCAGTATTTACTCTATGCAGTCATTTTGTAAACTACTGAGGGTTATATGTGATTCAACTCAATTCATCTTTATTAATATAGCACTTATACAACATAGATTGTGTCAAAGCAGCTTAACATGTTTCAAGTTACAAGTTTTAGTAATTTGCCTCAGTCTAGTTTTCAGAGCTGAAGTTCAGTTTAGTGTAATTTAAGTGTCACTGCTAAAAGCCCAAACACAGGAGCAAAATTCAACGATGTGCAGTGATGCCTTATATGATCTTACACAATATTCGACTGTACTCACGTGATAAAATCCATGAAGCTGGCCAGAGGCTCGTAAGACTGGTTCCTCATATGGCGGAACTCAACCACCATCTTCTCTTTCAGCTTGTCATCAATGACAGAGACAGTAAGAGGGGAGGCTTCATTGGCCAAGAAGCTTCCATAGTCAGTGCTCTGCAAATGAAGCTTCAAGTCTGAAGAGCAAAATATGTAACATTTAACAAATAATAATAATTATTATTATTTTTTTAAGTTTAAAGTTTAAACTCAAATCCAGCAGGGGGATTATGTTCTTGAAATTATTTCTGTATTTATCACAAAACTAAAAATTCCAAATGACACTTTTTACAAGACTTACATTATATTACATTTACCTTTTACAAGACTTAATTTAATTATCGGCAGAAAAAATAAACTACACTAACTACATTACATTTACAAGAAAATCTTAAATTTAAAGATAAAAATAAAAAAAGTTATAGTATAGCAAATCTCAAAAAGTGATTTGTTCTTGTGAAAAAAATGTTCATTGCAAGAATGTAATGCAATGTAAAACAAATAAATTAATAATATCTAAAGGGCTAGGTTTTCAAAGTGATTTCTATATTCATCACAGAACCGTTTTACACAATTTCCAGTTCCCTAAAACGCAGACAAAAATTCCAAAATGAGTCACTTGCCACTGATTCTTAAAGAAAGAAAAGAAATTCAATTTAATTTTTGGCACAAAAAAGCAAAAGGATCTACATTATTTACAAGAACATAGATTTAAAATGCAAACAGGTAATCAAAACTGGTTGAGGGAGAATCTGCCGTCCTACATAAATTACGTCATGACATCACATGACAAGCACCTCCATGGATTAGATCAGTATGTTTTCACTTAGATTAATAAATGGATGGAACATTACCTGTTTGTTTATACCACTGCTATAAAACGCTCAAACTGTATTAAAGACGTGCCTTGACAATTTAAAAGTGACGTTGAAATTGAAGCCTTTAATGCCTTTGTAACCCCATGGCTCTGTCATGTTAAAATGAGACCTTTCAATTACACATTACAATGCATTTAAAATGAGGGCGTCGTGTGACGGGCTTGTGTACGATCATATAAAATAAACTCGTGAATAATCAATAGAAAATAAAGCTAACGTAATTGCAATTTAGTCTGACAGCATCACAGTTAGCATACGGAACGTTATTTTACATTTCTTAAAACAGAGTGACGTTATCAACAAAACATAAAGATCACGGGACTTAAGTATGTTTACTGAATATCCAAGTAAAGACAGATTTAGAATATAATGACCTAAACTATTTGAAAATAATGATCTGGATTATATGTGCTAAGTTAGCTAAGGAAACAAGCTAACTCACATTAGCTGTGCAACATCTAACGCCATATTATTGACGGCTGCTACCACATCAGTGATAAAATACCTTTTTGAATCGTTAAACAATTGTACGCGGAAATGTCGAGAATACAAAATGAAAACTGATACAGATGAGCTAACGTAAGGTTAGCAGCCAACATACACCTTCGACTCACCTTCCAGAGTTTCACACTGAACGAGGTTCAAATAATCCGCCTGAGATAAAATTCCAGCCTTAAAACCTCTCACTAGCCCCTCTAGATAACCATTATCAACATTAAAATATAACTCAGAGAAAGGCATGGTGAAAAACTGGTGTGCTAGTTAAAGAGAACGATATCTGCAGCTCAGTACCGCTGTGCTGAATGAACCTGCTGTCCGATTCGCCAATGAACCATTCTTTAGAGTCGGATCTTTTTCTATTTCACAAAACAGGTCTGGACGGTTCAGTGAACTACACGTATGATTCCAGTGTTTACAGCTGTTTATAATAGATTAAAAATAATTCTATACAATGGGTTTAATAAACATTTTGATAAAAAGTATATAATTAAATATGTAGTCTACGTAATAAAATATTAGGTCTGATTGGAATTGTGTTGGACAAAATGCATTTGAAAAATATCCATTGTAAACTTAATCTGAGCTGTTAAAATAATTTGGGACACTTAAAGAAATCTATTAAAACATAAATATACCTATTAAAATAGCTATTAAAAACACAATATAACAGAAATGTCACATTAATGCATATGCTGTTTCTCTATAAGATATAATAGATTTTTTAAATAAAACCTTTTTTCAGCCTTTGTACTTGTATAAACAAAAACAGTACGTCGTCCAAAACAAACGTAACGTATACAAAATCGATTGAACTAAGAATCATTTTGAGGAGGGCATCCTTCAAATGAACTGCATTGAAAGAACCGATTCGCGAAAACGATGCATTAGCTGAATGAGGGAAGTTTTTGATACCCGGATGCACAGACAAAAACTCATGTGACCAAACATCTGATCATCAAACCTTAAACGCTGATCTCAGACCAGCTGTACACAATCATCTGAAAGGACGAAGCAACCGAAACATGACCTGAAATTAAAGATCCCGCAGTTTAATTCGTCGTTTGAAATAGTTTGAACGTCAAACGTTCAGCAAGTGATGTGTCTGAATAATTAGACTTTATTTTCAGGATTCGCCCATACAACATATAGCCTACTTCAATCAACAGGCGTACTGTATGTTTTCCTCCATTAATTTAAAGGCACTAGCTTTTAACGTGAAGCACTTTGTGTGTTTAGTGCAATAGGCTATAAGATAAAAGGAGAGGCCTGACCAAATGATGCTGTTCACCAGAGGATTAATTAATGTAGCCTACATTTCCACATAAAGAATGAATGGATTTCTGTGAAGTCACTAAATTCTGTTGGCTGCACAATTAAATGTTGATAAAACATCTTTCAGCATAAACGCTCAGTTCATTATTTCTTCAAATGTGCCATTTATGTTCCAAAGAACAGGATATGAACTGAAATCATCTTAATTCAGTATTAGATGGCTAAAAGCATGCTGTGGTTAAAAATAGCAACAAATAGGCTATCTGTTGATGAGAAATTGTCTGGTGACAAGCTTAACAGATGCCCACAAAATTTATTTAATTTAAAAGGAGAGATTCACCTGTCTTTTTATACTGGTCTTTAAAGGAATACGCTGACTCAACCTGTTTGTTTTATACAAAAAAATGTCCTCTGTTTAATACATAGGTTTCTGTTAATTGCACATTTTAGTTGTATCTTATAAACAATTCAGGCCAATCCGACCTTATGGGGATTAGTACTGAATATCTAACTCAATAAACAATTTATTTCCTCAATAAACGGATGCTACTGCGTCATCAGCGCTAAAAGAGCAGGCTGGAGTCATCAGCTGATTGTGGATGTATTATTAAGTGTTTACTGGTGAGTACGGAGCATTAACTTTATGGAAGCAGGAAATAAAAACTTACTTAGTCACAACTATAAATGCATTTACCAAATAGGACTTGTTCCCCTTTTCTAACAAGACTAACCAAATGTTTCTGTCAGATTTCTGTAGCTTAATGTCAACAATTCAGAAGCAAAAAATCTGTAACAATGAAATGTTATTTCTTAAAATGGTTACATGTTAAACTATACACATTTCTGTTTAGATTTAAAGATTTCCTCCCCAAAACAATTATCTTATTTTGATCTGCTTTCTTTCAGCTTAGTTTCTGATATATCAGGGGTCTCCACAGCAGTATGACTCACTGATTACTCTGGCATAGGTTTTATAAGGCGGATGCTCTCTTTTTTTAGCCACAATCCAAAATACAGCAAATTAATAATAATTTCAAATATTTATTTTTGCAATTTAGTTTAACTATTTCTATTTATAAAATACAGATGAGAAACATTTTATTATTGTTACTACTATTACAGACAGAAAATTGACATCACTAAAGCTTTCTCTTTGAGATAAATGCTGTTTTTTCATTTCCTATAAACCAAAAAAAAAATCCTAAAAGTATATATACAAATCAGACATCATAAGTGTTACTGTACAAATATCTCAATTATTTTCCCTTACACTACCCTTAAACATTACCCCACCGAAATTTTCAAAATACATTTATTATGATGTATGAGTTGTTTTTCTCGTGCTCCTATAGAAAATTCCCCACCAGGTGAAGCATTACTACAATATAACTATATCAATTTTATATATTGCTCTTGTCCTGTGTTGATGAGTTGAGTGCATGTGTTTGTGTTGAGTTAAGTGGTTGTGCCAGGCACTATAGAGACCCCTCCTCCATCCCTTGATCAGGACCATGTGTCCCTCACCTCCCTCCTCAAGGAGCTCTATAAATCCAGGAGTCCTGTGAAGACCCTCAGCCTGGGACGTGAGCGCTACAGGTATGTAAAACATACATGAATGACACATCTGCATGTACAAAAATACATCCACGTGTTTAAATGATATATGTGAATCTGTTTTTCTTCACTACACCCATTTTTTTTTTCAGTGAATACATCCAGATCACACACACAAGTGTGGCTTAAGTTTATCTCTTTTTTGAGTCTGAGTGATTATGATGCTGAACACAGTGATCTATGGCTGGTTTTTGGTGAATGTCTTGGTGATGGCATCTCATCCAAACCTGAGACGCAGAGAAAACTCTTTTATTCTGTCATCTGACACAGGTAAGTCTAACGTTATTTTTACAGAAATGCTGCTGGGTGTATATTTTTCTGTTCATAATTTCAGAAATGGTGCTGTCTTTAGTAATTATTATTATTTGTTTATTTTTATTTTCAACAATTGAGTGTGATTTGATACAGTACAAATTGTCATACATAGGGAATGTTTTATTTTAATTTTATTATTCATTTTATACAATTTCCTGAACAAATTATAGTGTATACAGTAGGCAACATTTAAAATGGATAAAAAAGGACACCCCCCCGCCCCCAAAAGGAAAAGAATAGGCATTGTTAAATAGCTTTAAACTATTTTAATATGCTTTTTGATTAACTTCAAATGTTGACTGCTGTATATATAAAGATCATTTGGAGTCATATATAATTTATAGCAAGATACTGTTTAAAAGTTCGAGCTTCATTACTGTTGTTACTATTTTTGTGAGTATTCAATACATCACTCTTTAGGTCTTAAATTGCTAGAAAAAATATCTATCATATATTTTTTGATCATTATTTGATCATTATAAGATTCCAAAGTTTGTAAACAACAATGGCAGTACTGGACTGTGTGAGTCCAATGTAGCATTATGTACTGAATGAATTTCAAATTGATATAATGGACTGAATTTGAACTCTTTTGTATGTGACACACATGTTTTGTACATCATAGACTCACTGCCTGAAATGGAGCGCCTTGAAATAAACTCAGCAGAAGAAAAGATTCTAGAGGACCTTGAAGCCTATGATGAGGTGGCATTTATCAAACACATTTATTATCAAATGACTTACAGATTGCATAGCCTACGGTTTGTGTAAGCAATGTATGTCTTGGATGTTTGGATCTAGTTGAACATGGTATTAGTCTGAATAAAATGTTTGTTTTTGTTACTTGTTTTGTGGATTTCTGTAATTGAGTGATAATCTGCATCAGTGCACTTGTGACCATAGTAAGTCCATCATAATTTACATATGATTCATTTGTCACAAACTTATTTGAGTTTTTTTATAATATTTTTGACACAATAGGAGACCTCTTGAAAAACGATGAAAACCTGTACCCATTGACTTCCATTGTATTTGTTTGTCTTACTATGGAAGTCAATGATTACAGCTTTCTAACATTTTTTAAAAGGACTCATAAAGGTTTCAAACCACATGAGGTTATGTGAATAGTGAGTAAATTTTCATTTTGGTGTGAACTATCCCTTTAACCAACTGTCTGTAATGGGAAAATCTCCCCAAAATAAATAGGCCTAAATACATGTTTTAATAATAAAAATATTATTTCAAAAGAACTCAAAAGATTTCAAACCACATGAGGTTATGCGAATAGTGAGTACATTTTCATTTTGGTGGGAACTATCCCTTTAACCAACTGTCTATAATGGGAAATCTCCCCCCAAAAAATAGGCCTAAATGCATGTTTTAATGATAAAAATATTAAAATAATAATACAGTTAAATAAGTAAATGCAAAACAAAATATGGCATATAGCCCTACAGCTATACTGGAGCACTACTGTACTAATCTATAACGGTGTCCTTTGTAAAGGTGAAGTAATGTTGTTTCTCTTTTTGTGTTGCCATAACACAGGATCTGGGCAAAGTTGTCCATCTGCAGAGAAGAGGCACACGCTCCCCGAGCCGCTGTATCCCTCATCAACAGTCCTGTCTGGGTCATCATCTGCCCTGCTGCAACCCTTGCGACACCTGCTACTGCCGCTTCTTTAAGGCCTTCTGTTACTGCCGCAGCATGGACAACACCTGCAAAAACGAATATGCATAGAGACAAGTTCTGCCTTCAAATAGCAAATGGTAGCATTATATTTACAGTTTATAGAGCTACTGAATGTATTTATGGACAGTGCAATCATACAGACTCACACTATCCACAGAGAAGTTTGTGTAATAATAGAGAAGCACAAAGCATAGAGTGCACCATTTGCTGGGGTTTTAAGGTGTAATTTAATTGCAATATTATTTACTCAAATGTTGTCTTAAATATTTTGTATATATGCATTCAATAAACTCTGATTATTGCAATCGCATGGAGTATTAACTGAAAGAGCTTTAAATGATGACAAACCACCTTTATAAAAATAAAAAGTGTACAAATGCATACACATTGGGTTGTGAAAAAATGTGCCTTATAAATACAATGAAATTATTATTATTAGCATAATAGCATAATTAGCATAATTATTATTATTGAAATATATTATTAAACAAAAGACAATAAAACAGTGCAGTGTGGTAAAAAGAAAGAATTGTGGAAATTCTAATTAACACTGTGTTTATACAATTAACAAATTTTAATCAAGTGAGAAAAAAAGCATTCATTTTGGGATACGAATATATATACTTACTAGGATACAGCTTTATATATTGTATGTATGTATGTATAGCCTACTGTGTGCTTCTCAAATTGAAAGCTGCATCCTAGTAAGAATGACTGGTGTGTATGAAAAAGCAAAAAAGCAGCGTCCAAAAACGTGGGAATGTTTGCCATATTTTTTAGAGTCCCGTGATGCACTTGCATAAAAGGAATGTATGCAATTGGTGACCATTCATGAGTAGCTAAAATAATGTAACACTGATTAAATAACATTTGGAATATCTTTTTGTATACTCTTAAAAGGGTATTGATGGTTGCATCAAAATCCAAATAGTCTTTTATCATTCTCCAGAAAGATTATTTAAAAAGGCAGAAAAGATTATTTAGATCAATAAAATGTGAAGAAAATAAGTTATGTTAAGAACTGACTGCTAAAACGTTTCTTTTTTCGTAACCAAAAATGTCCCACTGTGCTTTTTTATTTTTTTATTTATTTAGGAAGGAAGACATGTACAATGTAAATCAGGAAATAATCTGTAAGAGACTGGAATACAAGTACATACAGTTACAAAATGATAAGAACAATAAGTATAAACATCAAAGACTAACTTACTGGACGCATAATATTTTCATAAGTTTCTATTAAGTTGCAGACTTTTTTGTTGTTAGATAAACACTTTAAGCAAGGAATCAATTTCAATTAAAATGGGCAAATGAGGGAGAGGATTTAAGAAATGTTTGTGGATAAAGAATTCCGCATATAATATAAAATAATTATATATTTGTTCTTCATTTTTATTTTTGGGACTAGAATAATTTTTCTACTGTGGTTTGCACCTGTTTTTGCAACATCCTTTCAAGTTCTGAAACATTTAACAATACTGCCCTACAAAGACAATCCGCAACTGTACAAACCCTAAAACTGAATAAATAAATAAATAAATATATAAAATACCAGGCAGTCAAACATTTTGTGGGTAGATTAATGGATTCGATTTCTATGAAACAAGACAAATCAGATCTCAGAGACATTGTCACGAGACAACAAATTTCACAAAGCTCATTTTTGACCTTAATTTTGACTACAGTAAATGTGTAGTTGCTACATTTTGCCTTTGGATGGCAGAATAAGGTCATACAAATGTGTGCTTGATTTGAATCTGTCATGAAAATAGTGTTGCACTTAATATCTTAATGTAATATTAGTATCACAAGCATATCTGTGGCCAAAGCCCTTATGAGTTCATATTATTTTATAGTAAATTAATATTTGGAACAGTGCAGTGGTTAGCACTGTCACCGCACAGCAAAAAGGTCGCTGGTAGGAGCCTCGGCTGGGTCAGTTGGCATTTCTGGGTGGAGTTTGCTTGTTCTCCCCATGTTCGCGTGGGTTTCCTCGGGGTGCTTCGGTTTCCCCTACAAGTCCAAAGATATGTGCTGTAGGTGAATTGAATAAGCTAAATTGTCCATATTGTATGAGTGTGAATGAGAGTATATGGATGTTTCCCAGTAATAAGTTGCAGCTGGAAGGGCATCCGCTGTGTAAAACATATGCTGAATAAGTTGGCAGTTCATTCCGCTGTGGCAACCTCTGATTAATAAAGGGACTAAGCCAAAAAGAAAATGAATGAATGAATGAATGGATTAATATTTAACACATCTGTAGTATTGTTGTGGAAGACTTGCCTCAGGTTGTTGAGTTGTCCGTTCTTTATTGAAAGTAATTTTATTGTTTTAATTAATTTGTTGTTAGTTGTTTTTTGATGTTCGGTGAATGGATCCCCATTTTTTAAACATTTCACTTGATGATTGTTTAAAGTTTAACAGTTTTACTTTTCACAAAGCATCATGTGGAAAGCGTCACTGCATCAACTTTTATTGAAACCCTTATTCTAACAGTGCACAGCAACTCCTAATAATACTTAGTTTGCCTATATTAAATATGATTAATAAAATATCTTTTCTAATATGCGAACTTTATAATAATTAATGCAACAAAACTGAATCAAAGGTCATGTCACAGAAGTTTATTGATGACAGGATTCATTGCTGCTTTAGTTGGAAGCAATGGTCTGGTCAACCCAGGCACGGAGTTTGGTGACACGGGCGTAGACGGCAGGAGTGGAGGTGGAGCAAGTGCTGCTGCCCCAGGACACGATACCAACCATAGTCCAGACTCCGTTCTTCTCACACACCAAAGGACCACCAGAGTCACCCTGGAAAACAAAGACAGCGTGTGATCAAACAATCAAGCACAAATTACATTAACAGTCAAATCTGTTCATTCGGGAGCTCACCATGCAAGAAGAGACACCAGATGCTCCAGCACAGATCATCAGATCAGTGATGTTGCTGCCCCAGTAACGCTTGCAGTCATCATTGGTCAGCAGAGGCAGAGCAGCCTGCTGGAGTAGGGCAGGAGTATCGGGAGCTGAAAGGACAGATTGGCAGCATTTAAAAATCTTTCCATGCACATAGACACACACAAAAAAAAAACTCAATTGAGGACAGAGATCAAGCCTTCTTTACAATAGATGCTGATTTGAAAATATATACATTTTTAAATAAAGGTGACTCTGAAACTCACCGTTGTATCTGGTCAGACCCCATCCAGAGGTCACACACTTCATGCCACCGGGGAAGTTGTCGTTGGTCTCGGCGAGACACACAGGAGACACGTGAGTGGTGATCCTAGCAGGAGTGGCCAGCTTGATCAGCAGAATGTCATTGTTGATGGTGAAGCTGTTGTAGTTAGGATGCTTAATGGACTGTTGGGAGTAAGATACAGACACATTGGCATTCAGGTTTTCAAGTAGCAATCTTTTAGAATGCTGTCCTCACTTTTCTATCAAAAGCCTGCACATACTAGTTCAGGGTATGTTCATGCATTTTACACAAATAAAATATGGCATCAGTGCTTCCAGTTTTAGCACCCATGCAAACCTTCTATTCTATAAAAGGTTCTTTAGATTGGAAAAGGGTTATTTAGACCATTAAAATTTTTCCCATACTGAGAAGTTAATGGTTCTTTTAAGAACTGCTGACTGAAAGGCTCTCTGGGGAACCAAAATGATTCATCTATTGAATAGCTGCAATTTTCTATTTCTTTATTTCTTTATTTTTTAGAGAGCAACTAAGAATATTTGCTGCCACTGCTACATCTTCAGTGAAAAGTAGATGTATTACCTAATGAATGTGAGTGTGCCATCTTTATTGTGATACATGTTCCACAGGGTAATGGTAAGAAACAAACTAATGAGTCCTGTGGGACAGTTCTACTTACTGATGTAGTTAGATGAATTGTTGAAGCTGGCCACACACTTTAAAATTTAAAGCCTACTTTTTGGCTACTTTTTGCTCTACCAAGTGATCTGGGGGCTGTTCTGGTCGCAAAAGACTTGTTGTCCATAAAATCTTCAATTGAGTTACTGTTATGTTTTATTTACTGCTCCAGAAAGAGTCAAAGCATTGTGCCAATCATAATTATCAACAATGCTGTCTTCTATATGTATTATAAAAGATCAATAGTTTGTATCTATGATTGTCATGTTGTCATTGATAGAAGCCAAGCACTAAATTAGCTTTTTATTTTGCATCTATTTTAATTGTTTTATTTCTCTTTTGTTTTTCTTCTTAAATGGGAATAAATGGTAGCCTCCTAAAAACTATAGCAACGTCATGACGGAGGTACTCCTGATTTCAAAGTTACTTAATAAAACATTTATGTTAAATATACTCTACATTTCTTTGTAACCAATAACAAAATATCGATATGTATTGATGTCGTGATACTAGTGAATTTAGATCCTGTAGAAATACATGATTCTGTAGAATTCTGCAGGAAGAGACTCAGAATAATAACAGATTTTTGACTGTACACACCTTTCCAACGGCAATGGTCTGAATGGCCTCAGCATTGGATGAACGATCATGCTCGCCCAGGATAACGCGGTGAGAGGTTCTGTACAAAGAATACATGATATATTGTAAATTGCACAGCCCAAAACCTTTGGCAGCAGTATAGGCTATAAATAACAAGATATTAACATTAAAACCACAAAATAATTCTAACTCACATGCATTCCCAAGTTTTCCCAATATATTGTGAAGTTCTAATTTCATTTGTAATGCTGCCTTACCTGACGTTGCAGTGAGCAGCAGTCACAACCCAATTCTCATTGATCAGGGAGCCTCCGCAGAAGTGGAAGCCAGTGGAGTCCTGAAATAAATCAATTATATTGTGTTAAACTGATAAACACTTTGAGTTAACAGTTGCCAGTATGCCGCCTTTACCTGCAGAGACACCTGCCAGGGCCAGGAGTGAGGACGAGCCTCCTCGCCGTTCACGATCCTGGCGTAGCCGGTAATAACAGGAGGGATGGCAGGAACGCCACAGCCTGACAGAGCAAAAAATGACACCAAAGCAATTTAAAAGATTTATACATCCTTAGAACGGTTTGCAAAAAGTTGGCCAAGCTTAAAAGCTAGCATAAAAATAATTGAGAATCATACCATAGGCTGCACCAAAGAAGGCGAGACAGGAGAGGATCCACAAGAAGGCCATTGCTGCAGTTGAATGTTGTTCACTTCTCTGTGGGCTTTATATATTCAGTCCACTGGACACCTTATCTCGCCAGTGTGGGACATTGCGCACCTTTCAAGCATTTTTTTTCCTTCACATCTGATAAACCCCCCTCCTTCTGGTGGCTTTAAATTTGCTGTTAGGCTTTCATCAATCAAATAGTTTCACATCTTTGCAATTGGCCACAACTTAAACTGAAAGCTAACATTTTCAGGTAGGCAAATCCACAACCGTGGTATTTCTAATGTTAGAGTGTCAGTAATACTCCCCAGCTATCCACTAAAAACTGTATGGCATTAAATCCTGTCATCATTTACTCTGCCTTTACTTATTTCAAACCTTTATGACTTTCTTTTATCTGTTAAACACAGAGCAGGATATTATGAAGAAAGCTGGAAACCTATTACCATTGATTTCTATGGTATTTGTTTTTCCTACTATCAAAGTGAATGGTAAGAGGTTTTCAACTTTCTTTAAAATATATATATATTTTTGTGTGTGTTCAGCAGAATAATTAATAACTCTTAAAGATTCCAATCCACATGAGGGAGAGTAAATGGAGAGGTCATTTTCATTTTGGGTGAACTATTCCTTTAATTCACTCAAGTAGCTAAATTTAATCTAATATTGTGTTCAGTATCTCAAACAAAACTTTTCTAAGGAAAACTGCACTCAGAAGAGTGGAAACTGTCATGTTATATGAATGATTACAGTTAATTAAACCTGTTTAGTGGAAATGGCTGTATTTTATGTCATACAATATCTCTGTTAAATAGCCTGAGCAAGAAAAAAGCCCTCTTTGTAAGTTTAATAATTTTAATATGTTTTCATCTGTTACATGAGCTTATAAATTTCATCTCTCTCTTAGTATGTCTTGTGTAACATGCGCTTTACAAAACGTGCTGAATGGAATAACCCTGACCTGATTGGCTGTATATTTTCATCCATAATGATAAAGCTGTTTTCCCAGTTTCAAGGCCTTCGTGTCACATCTGTACTGATTCCCAGCTTGTGTAAATCTCTTTATGTAGGCTCTCCGCTTTTTTGTGCAGCATCATGTACAGTAAAATAAAAGTATGTAAATCACTGTTTGGAATAATAGAGATTTCTTGGTTGAGTGTTTTGCAATGCATATAAACTCTGCATTCATTTGACAAAAATACAGAAAAAATAACTATGTGGTGAAATATTATTGAAGTTTGAATGAAAAAAGCATTCTATTTTCATATATTTTAAATGTCATTCATTCATTTGATGACAAAGCTTAATTTTCATCATTATTACTCTAGTCTTTGTGAAATGTCATTCTGACATTTATTTTAAAGGGTCACACTTTACAATAAGGCTTCATTAGTTGATGTGAGTTAATGTATTTACTAAAATTAACTAAGGATAAACAATACTTAATCATGGTTCAATATAATACATTATTAAAACCCAAAGGGCATACTTCTTAACATTATTAGTTAATACACATGAGTTAACATGAAATAAGAATGAACAACTTTATTTTTAGGAACTAACATTACCAAAGATTAATAAGTACTGTAATAAAGGTATTGTTTATTGCTTGTTCATGTTAGTAAATTAATGTTAACTAATACAACCTTACTGTAAAGTTTTACAAGAACTCTGAAGACATGTTTTACTTGTTAATACTAAAAGAACACAAACGCACTTCCATTTATTTACTGAATCAGAACAACAACACAAATTGAACAAAAATGTGTTCAGCATTGAGAATAAAAAAATATCTACTCATTCAGTTTTTTTTAAGATGGGGTTTTGACAGCACAGAAAAAAAAGCTCTGTGACATAGACATGTACTATGTGTGTGTAACCTAAAACCATGTCATTTTCTGTATTTTTGGATTGAATAAATGCATTTTTTGTATACTGTTGTGTTTTATAACATTACCAAACTAATATTATGACATTTAATTCAGAGACAAGCAACTGAGCTTGGTAGACTATGTTTTATTCATAAGTCATTTGCATTCATTTTCAGATTTATATTTATTCATGTGGTGCCTATCCAAACAGGATGAATAGCATGGAATGGCAAATAACAGCAACCTTAGTGACTTTACTCCAGGGAAGCTGGCAATATGCTAAGAAAGCATGGGTTGAATTGAAGAACAGACAGACAGTGGACAACTATTAATTCAATGTTTTCAATGTTTTTAAAAAGTTTATATTGTATGGCTGTCTGGAACACTTGATTCTGATTGGTCAGTCATGTCAATGTATGTTATGTAAGTACACATCCAGGTGGATGTTATCAGAGAATAAAGTCGACAGGCTTATAAAAGACTGAATGGCTTTATTCTGTAAAAACAACTGCCTGTATGTAGTTTATAGCGCTTATAACATGGATACCTGCCACAAAACCAAATGATTAGACAGAAAACATTGTTCTGATCTGTAATAGTTCCACACAATCAATTTGTGTTGGGACAACATGAAGGAATTAAGTTAACATAAAACAATTAAGTTGACCCCACAAAAAACTCAAGAATTGTGTTGTTCCAGCTCATTTATAATAAAACAGCTAACATAATTCAATGATATTCAAAGCATATTCAATGACAGTCAAGATGATTTGAAGTACCTGGATGAGTTTTTATTCGTTTCAGCGGTTGTTTTCTAGGAATGACATAATTTGGATGTTGGATTTAGATGTTGTGACTGACCAATCAGAATCAAGTATTCCAGACTACAGTCCCAGAGAACAATGGCTGAAACTAATAGCATATGGATACTTTGAATCTTGACCATCAGTGAAAACGTTCACATCCATATAAATGCTTGTCTGCTTGTCTGTTCTGACTGAATAAAACATAGTTTAGTGTATGCTTTATTCAGTTGTTTTTGTTCCTGTTTTTGTTTTGTTTAATTACAGAGTTAATAAACTATTATGGCTCAGAACAATATTTTGTGTCAAATTGTTATGGTTTGTGCAAGTAGCCATGAAATAGACAATGTACATCCAGACAGTTGTTTTTGCAGAACGAAAACTGACAGGGTTATCGGCATCCCCAAGCAAATTTGCGTAAGACTGAGCAATCACAATCAAGTAGTCCAGAGTGCTGTGTAATAATCTGCTTTAACAACCACCTAGATGTATTTTATCCCTTAATTAGATTACCCATTTTGAGCAGATTTCTTCATTGTGCTTCACTGTGCAATAAAAATGCTGGAATCTTCATGAAAGCAACTGTGTTCAAGTGTCCGATAGGATTCCAGAAATTCCAATTCCAAAGATTTGTTTTTCCATTCCAATGCACTCCTTTTCATGGTTTGAAATGTAAACACGCGCTTGACAGATGTGTGTGACCATTACCCTCTCATCTTGCTTCTTTTGAAGCACATCTGTATTGTTCAAACTATTCCTGAGTGTTACGTCTCACGTTTTAGAAGCAAAATTAAGTTTGGTGTGAAGGAGCCCTTTAGAGTGGTTCACAGTAATGTGTTAAAAATCAGTAGCTATAACTGTCAGGATTCTGCCACTTCTGTCTTGTTAATTCTTGGTTTTGTGGCAGAGCCCTGACACTGGTTTATTGTCTTGTCCCTCTGTGACCTTTAGTGTGCTTTGTTTTCTATACAGTGTGTGATATTTGGATCACAGCACTTCTGTCTAACTTGGATTTTGTTTAGGGGTTCAAACACTCATATATTATGCCTCCTTTTTTTCTTTTTTCTTTCTTTCTTTCTTTCTTTCTTTCTTTCTTTCATTCTTTATTTATTTATTGTACTAGCGAGCATTAATTTCCTCACTGTTCACTTTTTTCTTTGTCTTGCTTTTGTCTTGTTTTGTGTTGCACACAACTAGTATGGTTTGTTGTATTGGTTGCGTGCTTTCACATTGTCTTGTTTTGGTTTTTGCATCATGATTTGACTGAGCACATGCCTTTGTTTTGGTGGCCATGTACACAAATTCTGGAGTGGTAAAGATAGTGATGAGTTTGGATCTTTAGACATTTCGAAACTGTGTGTGACAGTAGAACGTCCTTATTGTACAACATCAAAACTGGAATTTATAAACAACAGCAAAACCATTATTTTTCATATTAATTTGATGAAGTTTTCTAAGGTACATGTATTGATTTGATTGTTTTGTATAACATTAACATTTCAACAATTAAACAATTAGAAACTTGTCTTAACCTATGCTTGGTCATGTTAAATATGATTTCATTAACCTCATGTTTAACATTTGGGCAGCATGGTGGCTCAGTGGTTAGCACTGTTGCCTCACAGCAAAGGTCGCTGGTCTGAATCCTGGATCAGTTGGCATTTCTGTGTGGAGTTTGCATGTTCTCCCCGTGTTCACGTGGGTTTCCTCAGGGTGCTCAGGTTTTCCCCACAGTCCAAAGACGGTGCTAAGGGTGAATTGAACAAACTAAATTGGCCGTAGTGTATGTGTATGAATGAGTGTATATGGATGTTTCCCAGTACTGGGTTGCAGCCGGAAGAGCATCCGCTGCGTAAAACAGCAGGATATGCTGGATAAGTCGGTTCATCCTGCTGTGGTGACTCCTGATGAATAAAGGGTCTAAGGGGAGGAAAATTAATGAATGAATGTTTTACATTTCTGAACTGCCAATAAGAGTGCAAAGTGAGCGTTGAAGTGCCCTAATTTTCATAGTGCATTGTGGACTTTCAGTGAGTAAATGTTTCAGTTTACTGGAAGAATTTTGCCATTGAGACAGCCCTTAAAATGGTTAACTCCCTGATCAGTGCCGTGCCACTGAACATAGTTTGTAAGCTACCATGGGTCTTTTGTTTTCCCGCCCTGTTGGCTGCTGTTTGGGCTTGTTTTTCCCAAATTTGTTGAGTATATCTTTTCATTAAAGACTTTTTTTAACCTCCCAGGCTGTTTCTGCGATTGGGATCCTTATACAATTCATGACAACAACAGCTATCCTCTGTTTTTTGGATACTGATAAATAGAAAGTGAAACTTCTATCCAAAAAAAATAGAACAAGTGAGAAAAAAACAAAACACAGCAAAAGTCCATAATAAAGTAAATAATATTTACTGTTGATATCTAAAAAAGACTCAGAAAACTTTATATATAGTTTACACAATCAAGAGTTAAACAATATATTTTGTAATTTATGTTCTATTCACATAAAAACGGAACGGTTGGGTTTATCTTCAAATCTGGGTTAAAGTTTACACATCTGTAGACTCACAACAGTGAAATAACTAGTATTTTAGGGCATTTTGGAACAGTTCTTCAAAAAGAATGTTCTGTCTGATTATTTATATTTAAGTCAAATTAAAAATTTAAAATCACTTAAATATAATGAATGTCTATTGTTGATTTCTCTGAAGCAAAAGAGCAAGCAGGGAGTTTTCTTTTTCTCCAAATAAAGCTTTATTGATGAACATTATTACCATGAACGTTAGCTTGGTGATTTAGTTTGCAGCAATGGTCTGGTCAACCCAGGCACGGAGCTTGGTGACACGGGCGTAGACACCAGGGGAACTGGTGGAGCAAACGCTGCTGCCCCAGGACACAATACCAACCAGAGTCCAGACTCCATCCTTCTGACACACCAGAGGACCACCAGAGTCACCCTGAAACAGACAAAATATCAGTCAGATCAATACCATGTTCAAGAACTTGACAAACAGTGAGGTAAACTGAGAAAAACAGAGAGACTTACCATGCAGGAAGAAGCACCAGATGCTCCAGCACAGATCATTAGATCAGTGATTTTGTTTCCCCAGAAACGTTTGCAGTCCTCATTCGTCAGCAGAGGCAGAGCGGCCTGCTGTAGCAGGGCAGGGGTATCAGGAGCTAAAAACAGTTCCAAAAATGTGTTTGAAAGCTTGCAAGAAAGAAAATAATTCACAATAGGGAAAAGTGGATTATCAAAAAAGAGGTATGTTACGCATACAATAATAAATGCAATATTATACAGTATGCATCAAAAATATTATTATGTATTTATACAATTTGAAACCACCAAGCTTTCATTTTTACAGATGAGATAATTAATGTGACTCAAATTTGGGTAATATCTATACCATTGTGCTTGGTCAGACCCCATCCAGAGGTCACACACTTCATGCCACCGGGGAAGTTGTCGTTAGTCTCGGCGAGACACACAGGAGACACGCGAGTGTTGATCTGAGCAGGAGTGGCCAGCTTGATCAGCAGAATGTCATTGTTGATGGTGAACATGTTGAAATTAGGGTGCTTGAAAACCTTTGTAAAAAAATACAGACATGTCAGCATTCCCTTAACCCATTAGCAGATTTCTCATTAAAATAATAAATAATTGACATAAGTGTGATACTTATGATATCCATTCTGAAAAATGCTGGTTTGTCATAACCCAGCATGGGGTCAAATATGGACAAACCCAACATTAAAACCATTAAAATTATACTTTTTTAACCCAACTGTTGGGTTTGTCTAAATTTGACTCAACATTGAATGTTGAGACAATGTTGAGACAATGACCCAGCATTTTTTAGAGTGCACTATACCTTGCCAACGGTCATGGTCTGAATGGGCTCAGCATTGGAGGAACGATCATGCTCACCCAGGATGACACGGTGAGAGGTCCTAATAAAAAGATTTGAACATTTTACTTTCAAAGCTGCACATACTTTGTAAAAACATTACATGATGGAGAAACAAGCCGTCAGTGCTGTCTTACCTGACATTGCAGTGAGCAGCAGTCACAACCCACCACTCATTGATCAGGGAGCCTCCGCAGAAGTGGAAGCCGGTGGAGTCCTTACATTAAACATCAGATCAATATTCTTGTACATAATGCAGTTGCCTATCCTAATGTCATCTGTAAGGCAAAATCTGTATGTTCATACCTGCAGAGACACCTGCCAGGGCCAGGAATGAGGGACAGCCTCCTCACCGTTCACAATTCTGGCATAACCGGTAATAACAGGAGGAATGGCAGGAACGCCACAGCCTTCAGAATATAAAAAAAGCACTTGTTGAAATTTTCAAATAAATCTAAGAGGGGCACATTCATTCAAACTGTTAAATCAGACAAAAAAATCAGCAATTTACCATAGGCTGTTCCAATCAAGGCAAGGCACGACAAAATCCAGACGAAAGCCATTTCTGAGTCACCACTGTCTCACCAACTTGAAGGGTTTATATATCTGACCTTCCTGCGTATTTACATATTTTGCAACATTCTCATTCTCAGAATTTGCTGACTTTCCACTATTGAGTACTTTGAGTACTTTTCTTGGCTGTACGTGTCACTTGTTATTGCAATCACTTGCACATAGGAGCTCATTGTATCGTATGATGGTCTGTTATGTTTCATGGTCATGATTTCATACAAGTGGAATATATATCATGCATTTCATGTCAAAGAAATTACATTAAGTATAAAAATGCATTAGCATTTTTTATCAATATTCTAATACTTCTTTGTAATTTATTCATTTATTTAAATTTTTTAGAAGTTGCAGAAAAATGTGATAAAATTTATGAGCAATAAGTTTAATAATTTATGGGTAATACGTTTTTATAAATAAAATCATTCATTAACTATAATATTCACATTGACAAAAATAGCATAATCTATTCATGTAGCTAGAAAAAAAACATGGTGATCTTTGACTTCCGTAATTAAAATGTCTGTAATGAACAAGTCCGTTAGACAGAGTCTGTAAATCTTCCACTTTTGAATTATAAGATTCTTTCTGACATTTTAAAACTGACTTATTTGCATATCCTTATTCTGTGACAACATGTGGTCATTATGTTTTTAACGTGTGTTAATGTATGCATTGATGAAAATCCTGTCATCCTATAAATCCTAATCCTTATAAATTCAAGGTTGTGAGAAGATGACAGAATTTTTGTTAATTTATTTATTAATTTTTTTATTTTTGCAGTACTACAATATTTGATTATTTAACGTTTTTAGAAAGTAGGTGGCATGATGGCTCAGTGGCTAGCACTGTTGCCTCAGGGCAAGAAGGTCGCTGGTTCGAATCTCAACTTTTGTGGCATTTCTGTGTGTACTTTGCATGTTCTCCCTGTGTTTTTGTGGGTTTCCTCTGTGTGTTCTGGTTTCCCCCAGTCCAAGGAAACATCATATAGGTGAATAGGGTAAAACAAAAATTGGCCATAATGTATGAGTGTGTGTGAATGAGAGTGCATGTGGGTGTTTCCCTGCACTGGGGGTTCATGAGTTAATGTACTCTCATAAAATATCAAAGTAATTGGTCCGCTGTGGCAACCCCTGTTCTACAGTATCTAAGCCATACAGAGTCTAAGCCAAAGAATAGGAAATGAGTAAATTAAAGATTTAAGTTAGTTGATTAAAATAATTTATATTAAACAGACCATTTGAAAATTATTTTGGATGTATTAGGAATTTAAGTAAAATGTTAATATTTGTTTTATTCTATAAAGGATCGATAACATTTCTTATTATTTCAAAATAAAAGCATAGCTTTTTCTATCATCCAGAAAACGACAATCGGACAAAGCAATAAATGTCTTGATTTTAGACATATTCCACTAAATATTAATTTATTTATACAGAGCAAGACATCAATCATAATAAATAAATGCAGATGTAAATGTTTATATTCTCATGGAGTGCTGCCCAGTCTATAAATACTGCTTTGTACTTGACATATTTAGCAAGGATATATTGAAATACAGTAGGGTAAAATCATGGGATTCTGCACAGGTGAAGAACAGCTGATACTGACTCTCAGGGTTAATTTTTGACCATAACGTGAGGTTGCCATGTCCTCATTGGCATGCGCGAAATCAGGGTTTGTGGTTAAATAGGGCTTTCTGCAGTCAGTAAATGGTGTCTTCATGTCCACAATGGCTTTCCTGTGGCTGCTGTCCTGTGTTGCCTTCTTTAGTGCAGCCTATGGTAAGGAAATGGAAACTTTTTTTTTGCAATGTCCACGCAGGACTAAAAATATCAGCTACCAACCTTCTTGTAAAAATCTTTTGCTTAGATTTACACACTGTAGAAATTTTATTGACAAAGAGTCAATTCAACACATATTTATGTTGCTTTAACTTATTTTAATACGTTGATCAGGTTTCTAATATGAACCTAATATTTTAGTCTGTTTGATTGATATATGTTGAGATGACTAGATTATTTTTTACAGTGCAAAAACATACTAACAATCATTATTTACGGCCTTCCTTCATCTCTTTGTGTGTATTTACTTCAGGCTGTGGCGTTCCTGCCATTCCTCCTGTTGTCAGTGGTTATGCCCGCATTGTGAACGGTGAGGAGGCAGTGCCTCACTCTTGGCCCTGGCAGGTGTCTCTGCAGGTACAGTTCTGTTCTAAGCTAACGATCCTATTTCCGATTTTTGTTGTGAAGTGTGAAAATTACACACAGCTTATATAAAGTGACATTTATTTCTTTGTCACTTTCTTGTTTTAATGACAGGACTTTACTGGCTTCCACTTCTGCGGAGGCTCTCTGATCAATGAGTTCTGGGTTGTTACTGCTGCTCACTGCAGTGTGAGGTGAGAATAAAGACCTAAAGTAGCCTTTGACAGAATACTGAATTCCAACGATAAGGTTCAGAGGAATCATATTGTTTGAATCAGTTGCCGAACTTTATTGTTTCCAGTTCATGAAGAATAAAAATATTAAAAGCCAACCAGAATCCATCCTGCTTTTGAGCACAAGCAGATTGCAAAACAATGCATGTGGTGTTTGTTGATTTGATTGTAATAGTATAACAATAACAAAAGTAGTGTATATGATTATTCCACCAATATAACACACTGAGAGCTGATTATTGATTATATTATGTGCAATTATAAACATTAAGTTGTCAATTTAACAGTTCCAAGTTACAATGGGTTTACATTTTACAATGTATTTTATTTTTAAAAGCTGGATAAAATATTAATAATATTTCAAAATGTGAAATAAAAGTACATTAAAACAACCCAGATATTTTACCCACAACGCAGATATATAATTAAATGCAGATCGCAACATTTAAAAATGTCCCCATACAAACACAAGCGAGGTCCCAATTATGTTTTATCTTTTTTACATTTTCAGAATCAGTCCACATTATTATATATTTATATATAGTTATTGGGGCTCCACGGTGGCGTAGTGGGTAGCACGTTCGCCTCACAGCAAGAAGGTCGCTGGTTCGAGCCTCGGCTGGGTCAGTTGGCATTTTTGTGTGGAGTGGTCGCGTGGTCGTATGGTCGTGTGGGTTTCCTACGGGTGCTCCGGTTTCCCCCACAAGTCCAAAGACATGTAATATTGGGTATTGGGTAAGCTAAATTGTCCATAGTGTTTGTGTGTGAATGAGTGTGTATGGATGTTTCCCAGAGATGGGTTGCAGCTAGAAGGGCATCCGCTGCGTTAAACAAATGCTGTATAAGTTGGTGGTTCATTCTGCTGTGGCGACCCCAGATTAATAAAATGACTAAGCCGAAAAGAAAATGAATGAATGAATGAATATATATATATACGTAGTTATCTTCACAGTTATGTTAAATGGGCCTTAACTGATAATGCATGAAAACTGGTATACATGTGAACTGTGTGAATTAATTTACCTTTGTGTCATACCTACAGAACTAGTCACCGTGTGATCCTGGGAGAGCATAACAAGGGAAAGAGCAACACTCAGGAGGACATACAGACAATGAAAGTGTCTAAAGTAAGGCCCAAAGACTTTTTTCTTTCATTAAAAAAGTTCCTTTCATTTCTTTTCTAGAATTTATGAGACCTGAAGCACATTAAAGGGATAGTTCACCCAAAAATTAAAATGTGCTCACTGCTTATTCTTCCTCAAGTAGCTCCAAAAATGTCTAAGGGTGCTTTCACACTTGGTTCAGTTGCCTGGACCGTACCCAAGTTCGATTGTCCCCCCTTGCCACCTGCTTGGTTGGTTTGTGTTCACACTGTCTATTTTCCTTCTGAACCCCGGTACGCTTGCGTCATCAAGCCGATGTTTTGTGTACGTCTGTTGCCAGGCGACGGAAACGAAAGCAAAGCGCCAAACAGGAGAGACGTCCGCACATCGCGGTTGTTTCGCTTTTACTGAACCTTTTGGTTTAGAACATACAGAAAACGGCTCGCGTCTATCTGCCGCAAACATATTATACTCGTTCAGAACATCACGTGATGTCCAAGCTGTTTTTGGAGGAGACACGCAGAGGAGTCACTGTGTTTGCTCTGCCTCAGTCGCGCTTGTCAGCGCGTGATACTCAGACAGACACACACACACACAAACAAACACACACACACACACACGAATGAACGTTATAAAAACTATAGTTTGCTGTACTGTTGACGGTTCACTTCCGGCTTTTGGTACGATTGCATTCATACAACAAGTGAACCGTACCAGAGTTCACATGAACCGTACCCCAGACCACCTCTTTCAGGGTGCTTTCACACTAGCACTTTTGGTCCGCACCCGGGTTCGTTTGACGTCATAGTACGGTACGTTTAGCTAGTGTGAACACGTCTTCTGAACTCGGGTGCGCACCCGTGAACCGTACCCGAGTCCGCCTGAAAGAGGTGGTCTGGGGTACGGTTCATGTGAACTCTGGTACGGTTCACTTGTAGTATGAATGCAATCGTACCAAAAGCCGGAAGTGAACCGTCAACAGTACAGCAAACTATAGTTTTTATAACGTTCATTCGTGTGTGTGTGTGTGTGTGTGTGTGTGTGTGTGTGTGTGTGTGTGTGTGTGTGTGTGTGAGTGTGTGTGTGTGTCTGAGTATCACGCGCTGACAGGCGCGACTGAGACAGAGCAAACACAGTGATAATGCTTGTCTCCTCCAAAAACAGCTGGGACATCGCGTGATGTTCTGAACGTGTATAATATGTTTGCGGCAGATAGACGCGAGCCGTTTTCTGTATGTTCTAAACCAAAAGGGTTCAGTAAAAGCGAAACGACCGCGATGTGCGGACGTCTTTCTATTTTTGAGCTTTGCTTTCGTGTCCGTCGCCTGGCAACAGACGTACACAAAACATCGGCTTGATGACGCAAGCGTACCGGGGTTCAGAAGGAAAAAAGACAGTGTGAACACAAACCAACCAAGAAGGTGGCAAGGGGGGACAATCGAACCAGGGTACGGTCCAGGCAATTGAACCAAGTGTGAAAGCACCCTCAGGCGGACTCGGGTACGGTTCACGGGTGCGCACCCGAGTTCAGAAGACGTGTTCACACTAGCTAAACGTACCGTACTATGACGTCAAACGAACCCGGGTGCGGACCAAAAGTGCTAGTGTGAAAGCACCCTAAGTTTACTTTCTTTTGTTGAACACAAAAGAGGACATTTTAAAGGAAGCTGAAATCCTGTATTTACTGACTAACATACAGGTAAAACAAACATATGGAAGTCAATTCTTACAGATTACCAACTTTTTTAAAGATGTATTGTTTTGTGTTAAAAAGAGAAAGAAAGTCTAACAGGTTTAAGTGACGGGTGAGTAAATTTGACTTTTTTATTTTTGGGTGAACTATCTGTTTAAACTCCTTTTTTTCTATCCCAAAAATCATCAAACCTATACAATGCCTGAATTCTGTATCTCTCTATTAAGTGCTCTTTTATTCAATGCTTTGAAATATGACATTAATGAGCCATTCTCTTTTACAGGTGTTCACCCACCCTCAGTATAACTCTAATACCATTGAGAATGACATTGCCCTGGTCAAGCTGACTGAACCAGCCTCTCTGAATGCCCATGTGTCACCTGTTTGTCTTGCTGAGGCTTCAGATAACTTTGCCTCTGGCATGACCTGTGTAACTTCTGGATGGGGTGTGACCAGATACAATGGTTGGTTATTTCACTTACACAATTATTACTTATTCATAATAGACAATTTGAATGGACAATATGAAAAAAATTCTCGATTTATTGATTTCAAGAGACATTTTAATATTTGTTTCATGCTATATATTTGAGGTTTGATAATATTAAAATAAAAACATTCACAGTTTTTTTCTTTAAAAAAATTATAAGTTGACAAATTATCAAATGTGTTAATTTTAGCGTTATTGCATCAAATACTGATTTCTTAACTCTTCTGAATTTAAAATATGGGTAATGTGTTTAAAACTGAGTATAAATGACTAAAACAATGGCAAAAACAATCTAAATATTGAGTGTTTTAATTTTAAATTTGAAAGAAATGTAACCGGTGATTTACAGAATAAAACAAAAACATGACATTTTCCTCAAACACATAACTGTATATTGTAAATCCAGAGAAACAGCTGTTCAAAGTCTGGTCCATATCTACTACATTATGAATAGCCATCTGCTCAAAAGTGTTGGGTTAGATTTTTAAAATCCCTTTGAAACTCAAAGAAAAAAGAAACAAGAAAAAGGTCTCATTATAGTCTGAAACATTATTACACTTTTAAAAATGTGCTAAACTATTGTTTATTTCTGTGATGGGAAAGTTGAATGAAGATAATGAACAGACAATGAACAGAACTTAGATGATGAAATGAAAGATGAATGAACTATTTTTGTGAAGAGCGTGGTACTCTTTTCAGTATTTTTTCATGAAATGAAAGTTCAAAAGAAAAGCATTTATTTGAAATATAACAAGTCACTCTCAACCATCACGTCTGAGCAATTTAAGACCCGCTGAACAGAAGTGCTAATTGCTTTTAAAAATATTGGCTACCAACCACAAAACTTTGTAATGTTATTGCATCAGTGTGTGTGATTAATTTGCAGTACCTAACTTCTTTTATGACTGCTGTCTCTCTCTCTCCGTGTAGCTCTGTTCACCCCTGATGAGCTCCAGCAGGTCGCTCTTCCACTGTTGTCCAATGAGGAATGCAAAAACTACTGGGGAAGCAACATCCGCGATACCATGATTTGTGCAGGTGCTGCTGGTGCCTCCTCCTGCATGGTAAGACTGTTGTCTCTTCCTCAAATCATCTCTTTCTCTCTGCAGTCCCTCTCTCAAACTAACTCCCTCATCTTTTTCTCTGTTTAGGGTGACTCTGGTGGTCCTCTGGTCTGTCAGAAGGATAATATCTGGACTCTGGTGGGTATTGTGTCCTGGGGCAGCAGTCGTTGCGACCCTACTATGCCAGGTGTGTACGGCCGAGTCACTGAGCTCCGCGACTGGGTGGATCAGATTCTGGCCTCCAACTAAATAAATAAAATGTACAGCCATTCGTTGACATCACTGAATTGTATTTTTATTTATAGGAACAACAATAAAAAACAAAACTACACGTAAAACTTTATTTTGATATTCAGTTGACTGTAACTTTGGATATGTATCAACAAGTCCAGCAGTCACTGGAATGTCAACTGACTTACCTGATTATAACATTTTTTTTGTGCTCAACAGACCTTTTACTGACTGTAAGTAACTTTGCAAGTTCACTTTCATTTCACAACCCTGACCAAACAGCTTATTAACGCTATAATAAGTGTTGCATGTTGCTTATAGTCAACATCTTTTCTAGAGCAGATCATCAAAAACAAGTGTATTCTAGCATTCTACTGTGTAGTCTGTCTCTACACAGTTAGGAGGTAATGTTAACACCATCTTAAACGAAATTAAATTTACTCACCACTTATTTACTCACAAGTTGTTCCACGCCTTTATGACTTCCGTTGAACACAAGAAAATATTTCAAAAAAAGCTGAAAACCTGCAACCACTGACTTCCATACACGGAAAAAATATTCAAAGTTGATTCCTTGGATTTACTAAAAAAAACTATTAAGTGGCTGTAAACAATTTCTTTGGGCTGAATTTAAGCAAACAAATTAAGTTGAACATTGCTAAATTTAATTAGTTTGCTTAAATTCAACACAAATAAATTGTCTGCAACAGTTTTGCAGGCATTTTTTCAATAGGAAAAACAAAGCTTAGTTATATGGAAGTGAAGTTTTCCAGCTTTCTTCAAAATACCTTCTGTGTTTAACAGAAGAAATAAACTCAAATGGAAAAAGTGTAATGACAGAAAATGATGGCAGAATTAAAATGTTATCCCTTTGCCTGTGGCAAGACCAGCTGCGAGAAATGTCATTACTTTTTTGCAATATAAATATTTCTCTTTGAAGAAATAGCCTGTCATGAAATGTACATATTCCGCTACAAAAAGATCTGCGTAGTATAACATGCTTGGTCATCTTTTAATTGGAATAAAAACACTGGAACATGCGCCGTTATTTATTTTAACACAATATATTTGTAATTTCCCACAGACCTGAAAATAAGGTTAGCGGCATAAAGTTCTTTAAGCAGTTGTGTAACTCGTTGATTCGGTAGCCCATCCCTGAAAAAAGCTATTGTCTTCAACGCGATTTTTGATGGGTTAAACCCCGCAGGGGTCACAAACACGGCAAACTTGTCCATCTGGTTATTTTACGGCAACATATTTGGTCACTGTATGTATAAAAAATCAACAAATGTCAAATTCCTTTTTGAACAGGGAATTTACATTTAGGTTGACGGCGGATGGCGCTAAAGACTCGCACAACCTCGTCGTCTTGCACGAAGTCATCAATCAATCTGTTTCTGCTTTGTAAAATGTGCCAAATACAGATAGTCTTACATATTTTTTCTCCCGTGGAAGTTTATGTATAGATCTAAAGCATTAATGCACTTATTATGTGGCCTACTTTATTATTTTAGAAAAGTGTAACTCCACTAATAATCTGTGGTTATTGCATACACAAACGCAAACCAAATATGTTCATTTTTTCGGTCTATGTGAGTGCCTTTTGGTGGTTGTGAGATTCCAAAACCTTTCAGCCCTTCAGTCGTTAATCACGAGGTAAAATATCATATAAGTGGTCTCCATGGCAACATCCGGATCCTCCTGGAGACGCATATACAACAGCATGTCAGTTGTTTCACTGAGAGGACAAAAACAAAAGATGAAGAGAAGGGGTGAGACAAACGATACAATAGCAGAAGCTCTCATCTTGTCTTTCTGATGAAGCTAAGACTAAAATAAATAAAGGGGACTGATCGAGAGCCTCGGTACAATTACCTGTTAAAAAGAAAAGAAGAAAAACAATAGCCAATTAACATGTTCTTAAAATGCTAGCTTAAATTCATGTGCTAAAAGCTTATAATGGTGTAGAAATCATTTTAATAATGAAGTTTTTTTCAAAGAAACATGACAGTACTTTCAAGGTGAACGTTGAATTGAGGCGTCACTCAGAATCAAACCAAGCAATTGTGAAGCCTTGCTTTTCATACATTTGTCTGTGTTAAAGCTTTGGATTTTATGTGTTCATGCTGGGTTGAGACTGACGAGAATTGAACTTTCCAGATTAGTTCAGTTTATTTCAGCTCACGGTTTTTAGACCAAACTTATTGCAAGTTCTTTGGATGGGTTTGTTTTATTTTTTATGTTCGGGAGGAGGGAGGCAATGGTCAGGAGAGTTGAAGACCATTGAGGACAGCTGGGTCGACTGAAAGAAAACTGAGAATACCAAATTTCCAAGGACTGAATCAGAGTATTGAGAGGGTCCAGCTCATCTGAGTGGGGCATAAGAGATGACACTCAGCCATAGGATTATAATGATATCTGTGGCTCTGCATAAACCTCTTGCAGTAAGAGATTCATGGCGGTGTTGTCATAATATCTTGATTCATGTGATTATTTGGACATTGCGAAGGTGATTCTAAAGATAAGATTGATTCTGTTAAATGCAAGGAAGAATATTGAACAGAACTTCGCAAAAATGTGATTTAGACAAATGAGCTGATTTAAAAAATTTCTCTTCCGGCATCTTCATACACAGAGTTAACATTGACACTATGAACAATAAATACATCCAATTACATCTGCATTATCACAAATAAACGGAATACATTCTTACAAAACATCTGTCCATTATGGATACTGAACTGTATATTGTAAAGTATTACCATTGTTCCTTTCTTGTCAAGAGCATAAACGGTGTGTGTGTGTGTGTGTGTGTGTGTGTGTGTGTGTGTGTGTGTGTGTAGGTGTGTGTGTGTGTGTGTGTGTGAGAGAGAGAGAGAGAGAGAGAGAGAGAGAGAGAGAGAGGAGAAAGTGAGTGCATATGAGCATTAAATCAGCTATGAAGAGGATTTCTATATTGAAAAGAGCAGACAGTACACTCAATGTCTTCTTTATAACTGTACGCCTACTGTACATTACATGGTGTCATTTTTATATCACATTTAGTCTTCAATGTTGTTTTTTATTTTTTGTTAAACGCAGATATTATGCTGTACATTGCCTTAAAAATGCTATTTTACGGATTAGGATTATTTTTGTAATTGTTCTTCTGACACAAAAGTGTGAAAACAAAACAGAAAGGTGAAATTGGCTTATTTGAACGTATTTTTAAGAATACTAATTGCATGGTGTCTGGATAATTTCTTTGAAATACATATTCTTTTATTTGATTGGATTTTTGTTCATAACACTCTCTTGTCTCTGCTCAATAAAAGTCTGAATCCTTTCTTACATCACCATTTCTCGTTCCCTTATGAATCAGAGGTGAAGTCTTTCATAAACCAGATAGCTTTCATGTGTTTCTTCTGCCCACAGTTGGACACAGAAGATCAAAACTTCCAAGTTAGTAGATCATACCTTGAATGCCAGCCCACCTGGAAATGACACTAACAACACATCTACCACCCATAGACTGGTGGATGCATTTGTGTGACTTTGAAAAATGATTTGTTACACCTTTATAATACTATAATATATTATATTATATATAACTTCTGATAGGAGAAAATAATGAGAAAAACATAAAAATGTGTATACTGTAAAAACGTTTGCACCAGTCTGTTTACAATTTACAGCAGCTACATCCATATAATATGGTAGGGTGGTGAGAAATAGAAGTTTGCAGTATACTAAGTAGTGTGAAGAGCCATTTTGTACAGCTAAAAATAGCTGGCAAGGAATGACACCAGAAGCCAAACACATTAAATTTTTAAATGGACCGTTCCATCCAAAGGTGAAAAAAAAAACAGATAGGCCTATAGTTTTGTCTTTTGCTTATGCTACGATGGTTTATTTTCTGTGAAAATGAACGCAGGTTTGACTCAGATTTCTGTTTATACAGTAAAGATTGTCTTTTAAATTTCAGCAACTGTTTTAAAGTGGACACTGTGACCAGCACAGTTAGAATGACCATTTGATCTCAGATGCCATAACTTGTACAGTTTTAAAAAGAAATTCAGTAGGACTCAAAATGTGCACATGTAATAATTGACATAAATTCATGTGTATCTAAGGACATTGAGTACAATATTAACACTTGCTCAAGACTTTGATCAGTCCCAAACTCTACACGTGTCACGTCCCCAGTCCGTCACTCTCCTTCCCATTCACCTAGACCATCCTCCAGCCGTGCACAATCCTTTGATAATTGATTACCACCTGTTACCACTTTAGCCTCACCCATATAAGCTCCCTTCATCTTCACTTTCTTCGTCGAGTATCGCACATCCACACATGGACACGATCACCCAAGCCTTCCTACGAACTCTCCTGAACTCCCTCCTGTGCTCCGCTAACGCTCCGCATCAGCTCAGCCTGGACCTTTGTCTTCAGCCTCCACTCAGGGAAGTGACTCTCTTACTCGCCTGTCTGGATCCCCATTCCTAAAGACTGCCTTTGCCTTACATACTACGTATGTTTCTGATGTTACAGTAATAAATATACTGTTTACTACATCTGCCTTCCTCTGATCGTGACAACACGCACACAGAGGCTTTCTCTCTCTTGCTCATGTCTGACTTTGAATACACTGTAAAAAATGCTGGGTTCCACACAATCCCTTTGTGTTGTCCCAACACATATCCATTAAGTTAACCTGGTCGTTTTTTTAAAAATTTAGCTAGACTGAACTTAAAACTATTACACTGTCCCAAAAAACCCTTAAGATTTGTGTTGTTTCAACTAATTTTATGTACGTAGTTTAAATAAGAAGCAGTCATTTTTTTCAGTGTACCAAGATCCTAGCGACTTTTTATACAGGTCTATGTTGTTTGTTGAGTAAAATTATTCAAGAATTCCAATCACCGTGCTAGTGTTCATGTGTGGAAACATATCTTAAAGACCTGTTTTGTTGTAATTTATGCTACAAGAAGGATGAGATGAAGGAAATTCATCTTTAAGAAGATATTCATTCACATGATAAAATTGTGTTAATGTGTCACAATAATTTCAATATCATTTGCATTATTGTATTTTCCTCTCAGAAATAACCATATAAAAGCTGTCACTGTGGAGGCACCTTTTCAGAAGGATGAATTATTATATATCAGACTCAATATTACATTTTTGGAAAATATTATGAAGATATTGTTAACACCTCAGTCCTGCAGCCTTCATTTTTCTTTCCTGTTAATTATTTCTTTCACTGCTTTACCATCATTCACACATTACTGTAATTAATGAAGAACACACCAAAAGATTTTTTCAAAGTATTCTCGAGATTTGCATTAATTTTCCATGCGGTTTAGAAAAGCTAAATGAAAAATGTCCAGTGAATGAAGTGAAACACAGCTTCGTTTTAATTTCCCAAAATATGCGTATTGCAATAATCCCACACATTTCAATATCACAAAAACCCTAGGCTACGGATACCCAATGTTAAAAAGGTACTGTTTCATATGCTTTTAGAACAATGTCATTAGGGTCGGTGTGTCTATGCGTGATGAGCACATGTGTATTCTGCAGGCTAAATGTTGTACAGTGCACCACAGTAGCACTGGATGTGTGGTTGCATGAAATGTGCCTCTTCAACAGCCCTCACTGTGAGAGGAGTATGGCAACATCAATTATCCGCTGACAGCTCTTAACCTTATTCTAAGTATCCAGACATTAGTCAGTGTTGAGGCCCATTCAAAAGGCAAATAGGAATTATGACAAAGATGAACAAACACAGACCAGTTACAGGCCAACTAGAATATTTTGCTTTCTGATTCGGATCATACAACAGAAACAAACACGGACAGGATTTTTCGCATTCTGTGCGCCAGAGTGTCGAAATAAGCCCAACTGGATTAGACAAGAGACTTTTTAAAACAAACACACCAATAAAAAAAGATTAAGTGTGCGACAGAGAGAGTCCAGGGAGAATGTTGTAACAGTCCAGGGAAAACAGAAGAAGGTAATTTGGAGGCCTTGATTGAAGAATAGGCAGATTATTCATCACTTACTCCCCAAAGAGTTCCTAAATAAGCACATTCAGTAAAGACCAGAAGCTTAAACCAGCTCATTTCCAGAAATTCAGCACCTGGAAACACCATGACTGCTGGATAGCCAATAAATATCGCAGCCTGCGTTGCTGTCACACCTCTGCTCACAAAAAAAGGAATTCAAGTCTGAAATTAGTATTTCTGATGAACAAAAAATAAGAAAAATGCTTTAAGTCTACTGTCAGTAATATACTTTACTTACTTTATGAAAGATATATAGATAATATAAATATATGTATGTATAAAATTAAGTACACTTAAAATTTAAGTTTACTTAATGAAGACTAATTTAAGTATGACTTTGTTTGTAAATGGATGCATGATTGCTGCACTTTTCAAATATATCGTTTTTTTATTATCATTTCCAACTTTCTTCTTTGTTTGTTTGCATTGGACTTCTCACTGATGTGGAAATATCCGCTGATTGCCTCAAGCCTTTGTTTTTGAACATAATTTGATTCAAGGAGGAAGTGTCTGAATCACTGTCTTTACAAATGCATATTTGAAAATGAAATGAGCATTTTATTATGTACTACTTTATGTTTTTTCACATTCCTGTCATTGTTTTTCACATTTTTACAACTGTCAAGTGAAATAAACAGAAGTACTGAATCTGCTGTGCTTCACTAATGCATTTGTATGTTTGTCTATACTTTTTAATGTTTGTTAGTTTATTAAAAAGTATATAATATTAGTGCCTGTATTACTGTATGCTCTTGGCAATCCCAAAATGTAAAATACCAACGGTATATCACAGATACCCAGCACACTTCTCTGTATTTGCAATTCATCATGATCCATCCAACGAAAATCACACAGGAAACGGATTTTCAATCTCACATTTCCACAGAGTCACCTCAGCTGCATCTCTCAAAATTTACACTTCATACCTTATTCATGTCAAAAAGGATGATGCCCATACTTCCCAAAAGACAAGGAATGAGCAGAGCTGCAAAACCTGATAAGGTGACAGGGGCGACGCTTGCACACTATGAAAATCAGCCAGCCGTTGTGTTTATAAATCTACTCAAACAATTGCTGTGCCTAAAGTTAGATCAGCTGCTTCAAATTTCTGGTGCAGGGATTTTGAAACCTTAAATATTTTAAATGTTAAAAAGTTGTATTTATTTATAATTTTTATTTATTTGTTTTATTTTTAAATTAGGTATATATTTATCCATCTATAACTGATGATTACATGTAATCTGGATTAATCTACAGTAGTGCTTACGTGACTGCCCAGAATCTGGGTTCAGAAGTGTTCAACAAAAAGTTGAGATGTTCTTCTGTTTGCCTTTAAAATCCTCTTTGCATGAATCCTGTTTGTTTTATCTGGGTTCAGCCCTTAGATTTGAGTATAATATAAGTGTTTTGTTTTTCTTGTTATTATGAATAAATTTGCCACTCTTTTTGGAGCAGGAGAGCTGCTCCCTCAAGGAACATTTGCACTTGTTCCTCCTAACAACTTCCCGGACAACTGCCTGAGCACCTTCTTGCTTGCTGGACTGAACACTGCCAAACAAGCACAGTAGTCTGGGGGTCTTTGATGATGCTTCTCAGACTACATTGAGTGGGTACTGATGTCCTGTGGATCCCCAATGAACGTTTGCCAGGCGAGAACAACACCAGCCCCACTCATGACCCAGTGACTAGCCAGACATCAAACTGGACTATGAAAAACTGTTACGGGGTGTGTTACAACTTTTGCCCCAGCTTGTTTCAGCCAACAGTATGTCTCCCTCACCGGTGCTGTTTCCATCGAACCTTGCCTGTCCTCCACTGCCTGTGCCAGTAATTGAACTGCTTGTGCTGAAGCGCTTGGTTGGTCTCATCCCAGCAGTCAGACAGCCAGCCCCATCATCTATATGCCCTCAGCCTATGTCGTCATGTGGGGAGTGTTCACGGTGTGTCTTCTAACACCTCCCAGTTAGAACCCCAATTCTATTTTTGTACACTACCCCTTCTTCTTTCCATAGCCCTTGAAACAGATTGTGAAGGGGAAGGGCTTCAAAATTTACCCCTAAGAAATGGGACAGCACTACAGCACCTGCACACGTCATCATATGTCATCGCGATCTCTTGCTTCACGAGATCAGATGATCGTGACTGCTGCGGTTATTCCAGTTGTTATTTTTTGGTATTTATCTTCAGGAAATCACTGAAGGCATTTATTATGTTATCATAACAATATAATGTGGCGATAAGATCGTGACTGTACTGTGCATTTACACTGTGGCCATATTCATCTATGTAAACACAAAAAAAAACATTAACATTATACCAGACACTGTAAAGAGGTCATTACAAGGCACTGGACTTTTCTGACAGGGTATTTCTGACAGGGCCTTTGTCATCATCTCCATCCTCTAAGCTGTGTATTCCACCTCAGCCCACTGACCCAGCAGTTCTGCCCTGACACATGTCTCCCTCATCTCATCCTCAGGCTCCACTGACAGTGGCTTCGTCTTTTTTGGTCAGCTCCCTGGGTTTGTCAGGCACTCCTCCTCCCTGAAATGGGACATCCTCTTTGCTGCATCCTGGGTCTCCTGGTCCAGCCCCCCTCAGTTCCTCCCTCAAACATTGCCACCCTGATGCTATGCCCTCCTCCAGAGCCCACCAAATTTAATTTGTCTTTATTAGAAATTGTAAATATTATCTCAGTCTAATTCATCTCTCACCCTTTGCATGACTATTGATGACTGCTTAACATCAATAAAATTGCTCCTCATTCATAAATACTGTATATTTGTTTGCTTGATTTAATTGTGTTCTTGCCCAAGCATTAGATGAAGACGCTAACAATGAAAATAGTACTGTATACTAGATCAATATACTAATACTAGATCAATTTCCTTAGTCTAAATTAAATAGTCATAAATGTAGTTAAGCATCTGATAAATATTGCAATGTCTGAAGTGATTTATACATATACAGTCCATACATACACATATATACACACGCACACACACACACACACACACACAAAAACCTGCAATACATCTGTCCTAATGTGCTGTAATTGATCAACAGGGGAAGTATCATATCTAGGGTGGTGGTTGGTGCAATGAGCATGTGCCTCTCCTACGGCTGGACTACATATAGCAAATAATACATCACAATGCTTTTTGTACACTCTGGCTCTGACAGCAATAAATGTAAAAACTCCACAAACTCCACAACCGTGAGCACTGGAGAGCCTCAGGGCAGCTCTTTTGGAAATGAACCCACCTCTTCTTGGAAATAGGTGTTAGAGCTTCCGTGATATGATTGAGTTGCTCAAGTTCCTTTTGGGACCACCACAAGCAGAGCAAACCCCCATGACGAGGAAGGCCACAAGTAAGCGTGATCCTAGTAAATCCGTGTCCAATTCTGAAAATTCCTCAGTGCATGCTATCCTCCTCCGGTCCATCACAGTCTGGTTTGGCACTTCTCTTGTCTTTTGTTTAGGAAATCTGCCAGATGTTGTCCACCGAGAAGAACACAATGCTATAAACAAGGTTCTTTGGCTTAAAACATCCATTTTGCAGGAAACATACTGGGATGTGCTACAAAACTTTTAAAACCACCTCCAGCACCACATAAACTACTTCCTTAGAGCATTCAGCCTGTAAACAAGGTTTGGGAATTACAATAATAGTGCCAGAAACTTAAGTCGCATATTAATTTCCTACATCAACAAATCTCTTGCCCTAATGCTATAATTCTGAATTAACTCAAAAGATGCTGTAGAAACAGTACATTCATTTTGAGGTTTAAAAAATAGGTAAAATTTAATGTAAAAAACACTTGGAAAAGATAAAGCAGTAATAAAGGGACATGCTTAATTGTCCATGCATAAATATTATTCATTCATTTTCTTTTCGGCTTAGTCCCTTTATTAAATTCCACAGCGTAATGAACCACCAACTTATCCAGTATATGTTTTACACAGAGGATGCCCTTCCAGCTGCAACCCATCTCTGGGAAGCATCCATACACACTCATTCACACTCACACACTACGGACAATTTAGCCTACCCAATTCACCTGTACCACATGTCTTTGGACTTGTGGGGGACACCAGAGCACCCAGAGGAAACCCACCCGAACACAGGGAGAACATGCAAACTCCACTCACAGAAATGCCAACTGACCAAGCCGAGGCTCGAACCAGCAAAATTCTTGCTGTGAGGCGAACACGGTACTCACTACGCCACCGTGGCACCCTGCATAAATATTAATTTAAGGAAATCTGTGCATGACAGAGATTTGATAATACAATGCATTGGTCAGTACGTCAGTGATATCTAACAAACATGCTGAATTCATTCATTCATTTTCCTTCAGCTTAGTCCCTTCATCAGGGGTCGCCACAGTGGAATGATCCACCAAATATTTCAGCATATGTTTTACACGGCGTATGCACTTCCAGCTGCAACCCAATTTTGTTTACCCAATTCACCTGTATCATATCTTTGGACTGTAGGGGAAACCGGAGCACCCGGAGGAAACCCACAACGACACAAGGAGAACATGCAACGCTACACAGAAATGCCCACTGACCCAGCCAGGACTTGGACCAGCGACCTTCTTCTTCATTATAAAAATAGTACGGAAATAATTATAAACCTGGGTGAAATTCATTCTAGTTTTATACTGAAAATGCCATTCATTATTAAACACAAGAGACACTCATTGTACAAAGCAATTTGAAGGTTAAATTTGAGGACATTCACTACATGATGTACTTGATGTAAAAGAAAGAAAGAAAGAAAGAAAGAAAGAAAGAAAGAAAGAAAGAAAAAGAAAGAAAGAAAGAAAGAAAGAAAGAAAGAAAGAAAGAAAGAAAAAGAAAGAAAGAAAGAAAGAAAGAAAGAAAGAAAGAAAGAAAGAAAAAGAAAGAAAGAAAGAAAGAAAGAAAGAAAGAAAGAAAGAAAGA